>JAIUZE010021146.1:0-21025 GCA_022085475.1 Heliosperma pusillum | reverse complement strand
GGAAATTTGAAAAGCGAGAAAGACGATGATTTTAATATCAATACGGATAGAGGAAGGTACGGGAAG
Organism: Heliosperma pusillum; assembly: GCA_022085475.1. NCBI lineage: Eukaryota > Viridiplantae > Streptophyta > Magnoliopsida > Caryophyllales > Caryophyllaceae > Heliosperma > Heliosperma pusillum. The sequence goes on along the minus strand of JAIUZE010021146.1, from coordinate 20,959 downwards.
AAGAATAAGATAAACTTACGTAAATTCTATCAAGTAACGAAGAAGTTACGACGAATCAAAGATCGATATTCAAAGAGGGAAAGTTTCTTAAGGAAGAAGGAAGGGTTTTGTGTTTGATTTTGTGATGAATGAAAAATTAGGTTAAGGGAGTATGAGTTGTGTGAGTTATGAAGGAAAAAGTCAAAGACGGTTTCAAAGTCAAAAAAGTCAAACCCGACTCAAAAGTCAAGAAAAGTCAAACTCGACTTAAGACGGGATTTTCATGGAATCTCGCAGAAATTCCAAATACGAACTCGGAAATTCTAAATTCGACTCGGAACTTAAAATTATAAATTAAAACTTAAAATTACTGAAAAGATTTCGTAAAATATTTCTACTAGAAAAATAGGGTACATTTCCGGGTGTTACAACCTATGTTGAGAAACATGACATGGGTGCCTACAATTTAGGTACGACTTTGAGCTTAAAGTTGGTGAAGGTAGTAAGGCCCTTCCTAGATGCTTGCCTTGAATATTGGGACCCATATTTACATGTATTTGCCTTTCCTAGAGGCGATATTTGTCCTTTCCCTGAAGAAATAGCTGCCATGGGAGGATGGGACCCAGAAGATGCTCCAGTTATACCCCTTAACTCCCAAGGGTATAAGAACAAATTAAGGGACCTCCTTGGTTTGACTAAAGCTAAGGTAGACTGATATGTTACCTCAAAAGGTGTCTGTATGCATGACTTTATGGAGCGATTCATAAATAGGGAAGACTCTTCTTTATCATATGTTGTGAGGCGCAGGGCCTTTGGGTTTTGCCTTCTGCATGACTATATTTTGCAAGTGCACATTGACAAGGAGATGAGAGGGTATCCTCTTTTCTTGAGTTTGGTGGGACAAATGGAGCTGCGCAAGAGCCCAGCCTGCCTTTGCTTAGGAGAGACTATCCTTGGCCTTGATAACAGAAAGGCTAATCGAGGGCTTCCATATCTGGGGAGTCCTATCATCTTGCAATTAAGAACCCTTCCTTTCTTTCCTCATTATTTTTTTTCGTTCGTCTTTTTTTTTTGTTTCTTTTTTTATTCGTTCGTTTTTTTTTACATTCTTGCTTGCTCCAGATATAGTTGATGGAGCGCTTGCGATTGATCGAGCCCTCAGTTAATGTGCAAGGATATCGTGTTCGGTCAATTAACATGAGGACCCGGCTCTACATGGTTGATTTCACGAGGATTCCCAACTACTGGGAAAATAAGCTGAACGGGGAAGACGACCCCTTGATTCGATGGACTTTGCCATGGTGGCATCTCAGAGTAGTTACTGGATCATCATCCTTGGACCCAACTCGGTCACTTCACATTCATGGCTTGGAATTCATGGTATGTATATTTCCGGAGAGACTGGTGAGGCAAGTGGGCCTGAAACAGAGGATCCCAAGACTTGATACTGTTCCCCAGACTGCCATAGCTCATACGGCCGAGTCATTTAGAGAATGGGCCACTAGATGGGTGCAAAGGAATATGTGGTTCATACTCATTCCTTTTGGCTCCGTATGGGTATCTGACTCATACTTGCGATGGAGGAAGGCTAGTACTCCTAAAGAGCGCGAAAAATTGAGGACACGTGAGCCTTTATATTGTAAGATCTATGAGACTGGTAAAGAGCAGTCAAAATATCCGACTGATGGGGAGGAAGAAGATAGTATTCCTAGTCACGCATCCAGCGAAGAGATCGAGGACTAATCCTGCTGCGAGGGTGGTGATAGATAGACACGGTAATGCTAGACCTCCAGAAGACCATTGGTGATTAGATTTGAGGTCACACAGGTTCGCCCGGCTCGTGGTCGAGACAAGAAGTATGAGAAAGGTGACAAAGGTAAGGGGAAGATGGAAATATAGCCTTAGTCAGTTTTATTATTTAGTATTATTATTTGTTGTAATAAATGGTGGGATTTTTAGAATCATAGCCTTAGCTTTTATTTCAGCATTTATTTATGTATGTGAGATATTATTACTGGATAAAGAATAAAGATTAAGTTAGTTAAGAAACTGATGAAATTTTATTTCTTTATTATTCTTGTTGAATTTCAAGTGCAAATGCAAATGTCCTTCTATTGACATATCAAAATAATAGCGGGTTAAGTCTTGTGAAGGATTGCCTACGTATTCATTAGAAAAAATGAAATCAAACCCTGCGCGTAGTTCGAAAAAAATATAAAAGAATAATTGTTCGAAGCAAGAGCTTGTAATGAAGTTTGAAAAAGATGGCATGAGCCTTGCTTACTCCCAAAAGAAGTACAATTCAATCAAACCCCTAGAGAATATCGATTTGACTAAGAAAGGCCAGCCCAGTTAGGTTTGAAATTTCCTCGTGGATCAACATGTAAGAGAGCTCTGACTGATTTGAGCACTAAATCCCCTTCTTTGATGTTTCTTGATTTAACTCGTTTGTTGAATGCTCGTTTGATACGTGCTTGGTATGTCTGTACATTGTGTAATGCGCGTAGTCTACGTTCGTCCAAGAGGACAAGTTCATCATATCTATCCCTCTTCCAATCAGCTTCTGGGATTTGACTTTCTAAGAGAATACGCAGAGATGGGATTTCCAGCTCTACTAGTTGTACAACTTCCTTTACATAGGTTAGATAGAAAGGAGTGGCCCCGGTGGGTGTCCTAACTGAAGTGTGATATCCCCACAACGCAAAGGGTATCTTGCTTGGATAATCATGGTAAATGTTGATCATTTTCTTGAGGATTGTGATGGCATTCTTATTAGCTGCCTCTACCGCGCCATTAGTTTGAGGTCTATAAGGCGAGGAATGATGATGCTTGATCTTGTACTTGGCTAGAAAATGTTCAGTCTCTGCCTGGAAGTGTGACCCATTATCACTTATGATTTCATGTGGGCGGCCATATTGACAGATGATATTGGTTTGTATGAACTTTGCCACATTTTTAGCGGTAAGACTAGTGTAGGATGCTGCTTCGACCCATTTGGTGAAATAGTCGATAGCTACCAGGATAAAATAGTGACCTCCTGTTCCAGCTGGAGTGATCTTTCCAATGATGTCGATTCCCCAAGCAAAAAATGGCAAAGGAGAGGTCATGGTGTAGAGCAATGAAGGAGGAACATGATGAACATTTCCGAAGATCTGGTAATTATGGCAGTGTCTGATGTATTTAATACAATCTGACTCCATAGTCATTCAGTAATAACCTAGACGTGTGATTTTCTTTGCCATCATGGGCCCGCTCATGTGAGGACCGCATTCTCCATCATGAACTTCTTCCATTACTTTTTGTGCCTGTGAACGATCAAGGCAACACAAGATGACACCAAGAGGTGTTCTTTTGTACAATTCTCCTTGCATAAGGAGGTATTGAGAGGCTAGCAAGCGTATGGCGCGTTGTCCTCTCTTATCTATCTCTGGTGGGTATGTACCGTTGAGTTTGAAGCTTAGAATGGCTTGGAATCAGGGTTCCTTTGGAATCTCTTCTTCATCCATAAGTTGGTACACATAGGCTGGTTCTGACCGTCGTTCGATGCATAAAGGCATTTCAATCACGTTGTCTGGCACATTGATCATGGCTGCAAGTTTCGTAAAAGCGTCTGCGAACTGATTCTCTTCACAAGGTAGATGTAGAAAAGTGACTTGATCAAAGAACTGGGCAACTTCATCTATTCTATCCTGATAAGGTTCAAGACTTTCACTCTGAGTTTTCCATGATCCCGTAACCTGGTTAATAATCAAGGAGGAGTCTCCATGAACTCGAAGTTTCTTAATGCCTAGATTGACTGCCGCTTGTAAAGCAATAAGGCAAGCTTCATATTCTGCTGCATTGTTCGTCACCTTGAAGTCGAGTTTGACAGATAGTGGTGCGTGCTCACCTTCAGGAGAAATGAGCAATACACCCACTTCGAATCCTATTAAATTTGATGCACCATCAAAGTAAAGGTCCCAGGAGTCTATACAAGTTTGCAATATATCCTCGTCTGGAAATGACCACATGTCTTTGCGTGGGTGTCGTTGATAAGATTGTCTGCGAAAAACTCAGCAACGGCACGTCCTTTTATGACTTTCGGAGGTACGTATTTGAGATCAAACTCTGAGAGTATTAAAGTCCATCATGCTAGACGTTTGTTGAGAACGGGTTTCTCGAAGAGGTATTTGATGGGGTCCATTTTGGAGTAAATCTTGACCGAGTAGCTAAGCATGTAATGACGTAGCTTCTTTTTTTCCCACACAGGAGCAAGGCATGTCTTTTCGAGAGGTGTGTGTTTGCACTCATATTCCAAGAACTTCTTACTAAGGTAGTAGATGGCTCTTTCTTCTTTCCCAACAGTTTGTGCGAGCATAGCCCTTATGGCTGTTTCTGTGACTGTGAGATATAAACCAAGAGGTTGATCTCGTTGGGTAGGCATCAACACTGGTGGTTTGGCTAATATCTCCTTAATACTGTCAAATGCCTTTTGGCAATCATCATCCCACATGGTATGATCTGCTTTCTTTATCTTTTTGAAAATAGGTTCACAAATCATAGTGAGTTTTGATATGAACCGATTCACGTACTGTAACTTGCCCAAGAATCCTCTAACCTTCTTCTCTGTTTGGGGTCGTGGTATTTCGATTAAGGCTTTGATCTTGGATGGATAAATTTCTATTCCTCTCTGACTGGCGACATGTCCTAGGAGTTTGCCTGAAGTTACTCTGAATGCACATTTTTTAGGGTGAAGTCTCATGTTGTATTTGCGCAATCTGAGAAAGAACTTGCGAAGATTGTCGATGTATCCCTTCCTGTCTTTGGATTTGACAATCATATCATCTACATATACCTCCACTTATTTATGCATCATGTCATGAAATAACGTAGTTGCGGTACGTTGGTATATAGCTCCAGCATTAATTACTCCAAATGGCATAACTGTGTAGCAGTATGTGCCCCATGGAGTGACGAAAGCTGTTTTATGCATGTCCAATCCATGAAGGACAACAATGCGTGGTCGGTTGTATTATCTACTAATATATCGATATGCGGTAGAGGGAAGTCATCTTTGGGACTTGCTTTGTTTCAGTCTCTGAAATCGACACAAACCCGGATTCGCCCATCCTTTTTTGGTACGGGAACTACGTTAGCCACCCAGTCAGAATACTCGGAAACTTAAATGAATATGGCTGTGAATTGCTTATCGACCTCTTCTTTGATCTTAAAAGCCCATTTTGTCCTCATCCGACGAAGAATCTGTTTTACGGGTTTAAAGCCTGGCTTGATCGCAATTCAGTGCTCTGCAATATCCATGTCGATCCCTGACATGTCATTGCAAGCCCAAGCAAAAACGTCTTTGAACTCGTGTAGGAGGTCAAATAACTGGCCCTCTTAGTCAGATTTTGGGTCGTCCCCATCCTATGTTCTCGTGGTTCTAGTTCGGTCCCTACGTTGATGGTTCAGTGTTTTCTATAACTGGTGCCCCTTCCCCCTCTTGTAGTATTTCTTTAATTATATGAGGGATGGGTAGACGACCATTCTCAATCATATCTTGAAGGACATGATTCAGTTTGAAGCATTTATCTGTGTCATTACCCTTGCCTCAATGATACTCACAGTAAGTGTTCCCATACCAGAACTTACTCTTCTTTTCCGGATCAAGTGTAGGTCCTACAGGCGGGAGCTTGCCTTGTTGAGTCAATCTTTTCAAGGCATTGGAGTATGTGTCACCGATGTTTGTAAACTTCCTTTGAGGGTTGTTCTTTCTGGGTAATTCAACACGATTGACCTCATAGGTCTTGTTAGTAGAGCCATAAGATGACTCGTTGAGCCTTGATACCCGCGACCTACCGTTTTAGACAAGAGTCCCTTTCGAATGTCGTCTTTGATTCTGGTCCCTAGCTCAGTTAAGTCTTTAAAAGACTTTATATTTTGATATCTCAGGTTGTTTGAATAAATAGGTCTTAGATTGTCCACGAACGTTTTCACAAGAGTGGCTTCATCTGGACGTTCGACCAGTTATGTATTAGTCTTCCTCCACCTACTTAGGAAGTCGGTGAAACTTTCCTTCTCATTTTGGGTAAGAGCCTCTAGAGTACGCATGTTAACTTGAATCTCAGCATTGTCTGCGTATTGTTTGGTGAATTCAATTGCAGCATCCACTACAACAATTTAGAACTTGGGCCACGATAAAATTCGTGGCGCAAGTGCTAAATTTCCGTGGCTAAAGCATATTGCCACGGGAATACCTTTCGTGGCCCAAGTGACCGTGGTTAACTGATAGCCACGGGAAAAACAATATCGTGGCTAAATTTCAATATATAGCCACGACTTCTCCTGTGGCTAATAACTCCCGTGGCTAAAAATTTATTCTCGTGGCTAAAAATAATTCCCGTGGCTAACGAGATATATATAAAATAAATAAATATAATGAAAAATATTATTATTTTTTTCACAACCAAATATTTTTCACATATTGAATTATGTTGGGCCGTATACTTGATTTGCTATTTAAGTTAATTTATTCAAACGTCATTTCGTGTCACCAATAATACAATTGTACGAATCGGAGAAACTTCACAGGAGGTCACCCATCTCATGACTAATCTCACCTGAGCACGCTTAACTGTGAAGTTTTTATGATGACCCTGCAAACATGAAAGTTAACATTTGTTGATTTAATTAGAACTTTGAATCATTTTAAAATGATTGTTGTCTTTCAAAAACTATATTAACATCAATCGAAGATAAAAGTGTTACTTGATTTAAATATTTTTGTTGAAAAATACATTATTTTGGCCAAAACACTTTAGTTTTTGATGTTGAGTTCCCGGTTAATGATTTTGAGTCATTTTTTTTTTGCCGAAATCAACAAAAATATTTTCTCAAGAAGTCAATTTAATCATGTTATCCTCTTTTCCCTTAATTTAGCGACATTCTAATTTTATTTTCTTTTTTCCCAATCTTTTCATTTTTTTTCCTACGCAAAAAGACGTGAGAAATTATTCTTTTTTAAAAATAAAAAATAAAAAAATAATTTTCACAACTGTTAACCAAAAAGTGGTGACTTTATGCCAAAAAATAAAAATAATTGTTGTACAATAGAATTTCTTTTTTTTTCCATTTTTTTAAAGCGTAAATAAGAAATTACTCTTTTTTAAAATTCAGTTTCTTTAAATATTTCTTATGAACACATTTACTAAAATAACTCTTTTAAAGCACACTTTAATAAAAAAGAACTGCTTCTCGATCAACTCCAAAATTTTATGTTACTCCGTCTTTGATTCAACTTAATTCGTTTGTCACTTAACCAATTTAAATTTTGAAACATATGATTATTTAGACAAATGTCGAATAAGTTCAAAACCAGTTAGAATAAGTCACCTGAATTGCATTTGTAATCAATTTTTGATCAAAGTGTATTTTACACGAGTAATTTTAAAAAATTATAATTGTATAATTTTAGAAAAAAAAATGATTACAACAGAAAGTAACTTTCAACTTACTATTTTCTAAACTCATTTCTTATTATGCTTGATCAATTATTTATTCAAAAAATTTATATTATTTATAAAACTGATTTTAATTACTGATCGCTTATTTTCAACATATTTTCAACGTACCCTATGATCGCTTAGTTTCAACATATTTTTTTCTTTTCTTTATTGATTTATTAATTTGTTGAAAATTATTTTTTATTTTCATTTTTAGCGAACTTATACTATTTAATCATTTTTTTTTATCTACTTCTCTTTTGTTTATTTTGTCTCAAACATTAACCAAAATTTATTTCATCCCTTTTTTTTTATAAAATTATTAAAAATAAAGTTATATATCAATTTTTGAATTAGATAGTTTCATAATATATTAGGTTTTGATTTCTAAATTAGAGATAATAAATAACAAACTTATTTAATTTGATATGCTATACTTTTAAACGTGATAAACCCTTTTATAAATATTTTTCAAGATTATAAATTTTAAATTAAAATTAATAAAACAAATTAACATAAATTCACAATTTTCATAAACATAAATTATTATTTAGATAGATTTTTTAAATTATCTTTGTTATGAAATAAAACGATTACAAATTCTTATTTCTAATAAAATAAAAAACAATACCAAATTTTGTATATAATTTTACAAAATTTTCAATCTTATTAGATAAAATAAAAGAATACCAACTTTGTATTAAATAATCAAATATTTTAAAAAATTTATATCTAAATTTACATTGGTATTATCTATATTTGTCTAAATTTCATTAGCATCTGTATATTTTTTTTAAAATAACAAGGTTTACGTATTACTTAACATAAATATAACTTAATTCAAATCTCGAGAGATTTAGCCACGGTGTTTCTTAATTCGTGACTAAGCAAATGCATTGTCACGGACAAGATGTATGTCGTGGCTAAAAAAAATATTTGTCACGGAACAAGGCGTGGCTAGATATACTTTCGCCACGAATCTGATATAGTTCGTGGCTATGTTAATTATTAGCCACGGTTGTTGCGAAATTCGTGGCGCAAATGACTTTTTGTCACGGAAAAGCTTTTCCCGTGGCATAAAATTTTTCTAAATTATTGAAAGAATTTTTTCCCGTGGCTAAGAAAAATTAAGCCACGAATTATCAATTTTCGTGGCATAAATCGTGGCCCAAGTGTCAGTTTGTTGTAGTGATCATCCCAAGTTGTAATCTTCTTGTGATCTATGGAATAGAACCATTGCTTGGGAATGGTGTCGAGAGATGAAGGAAAGATCCTTAGGAACATCTCTGGTTTGATGCCTTTGATAGACATAAAATCCTTGAAAGCACGGATGTGGTTCAAAGGGTTCTCATGCCCCTTGAATTTTGGGATGTCAGTCATATTGAAGTTGGTTGGCAATTGGGCGTTTACAGCTTAATATTTGCGGTTATTCTCCCTATAGATTTCATCTCCCTTGAGGTACATTAGTTGCTACTCCAAGTAATGGAGTCGTTTTTCCGCTCCAGTAATAACCGGTGGGGGATTGACTTCTAGTTGTCCCACAATGGGTGGAATGTTGTTGTGTACACTAGGCTAAGGAATGTCTGCAGGAGGTAGCCTAGTTTCTACGCCAACAATTCTTCTCTCAATGGACTTGAAGTGAGCATAAGCTTGGTCTTGACTTGTTTGGAGACGGATGAGCGCAGCTAGGACCAGATCATTACCATTTTGCTTGGGTTGATGAACACTTGCTTGACTAGTTCCAGGCATCTTGAAACTGAGGTAAGAGACCGAAGACGGATCAAAACACGATCGACCATTCTAGTACACTTACTAAAAAACACTCGACTTGTGAAGTGGGAGTGTGCCACTGTGTTGAGTGAGTTTGGAAAATGATTGATTTTGAAATGTTTGTCCTATACAACCGTAGTGTGGTTGTAGGAGTGTTTACTCGAAGTGGAGAAATGATCTTGAATAGACACTTGGATAGAGTTTCGACTTATTTCGCGCTACTTTAGGCCACCTTTAAAAATGCTTTATAATTTTTAAAAGGATTTTGATTTTGAAAAGCTCGTCATGGTTTTATTTGCAAAATGGTGATCATGTAAGCGTTATACACATTTAAAAATGCATTATAACGGTATGATGAGTGCATTTAAAGTGGTTTTGGCTTAAAAGGTGGGTTGCCATACCAAGCAATCAAACCCAAGGTATGTGGAGAGGTCCGCGCCAAACATGAATAAGGCCTGTTCTTAGTCCATTTCCTCGAGTAGTGAAAGCCCTTGGTGTTAACATGAGTATACACCGTAGTATGGTTGACGTCAATCGCTATCCATCCTTGGGCCCAGATAAGAATTTGGACCGTCCAGACATGACGATTGGTCGAAAGAGTTGGGTTAGGCCTAGAAAGGCCGAATAAAATGACCTGGGAAGGTCGAGTAATAAAAACCGACAACTGTCTCCTTCATATTATTCCCTAAACTTGTTCAAGTTTCACCCTGGGTACACGTAAGTGTATTTTCCCTATCGGAGTCGCCAAACTGTGAAACACAGATTCGCAACCAAGTGTCAGGCTGGGGCGTGAGGAACCACGGTTAGGCGCGCTTGAAAAAAGACAAACCTAGAAATACGCATATGTGGAGTCGCCACCAACATTTGTGGGAAGTTGGAACCGTTCGAATGCTTTATGCCATGTCAAGACACAAATTAATGACATGAACACCAAGAACTCGTTACCCTTAGTATTCTATGTCTAGAAAGACTCTCGTGGATGCCAATGAACACGGATGCTCACGCAGATCTGGAGTACGGGGTGAGGGTACGTATTAGGAAGTTCTTTAATTGAACATCTAATCCCGCCCGCCTCGATAGCGGCCTCTACTAATGATTAGGGAAACTTTTCTGTACATGATATGTTGTCGGTTATATGCATGCTATGCAACATCCACGTTTTAATCATAGTATGTGAGCTTAGACTATGTCGGTGAACATGTAGTTTAGCAATCATTTATGTCGAAATAAGAATTAGATTGATTACATGTGAGAAGACAATTAAATCATACAATCGTTGCAATAATTAATGACTAGATAAAATTACAAAAGAATTACAAAAATTATAACGGATCTCGGGATCTATGTTGGAAATATACCCAAAAGAAGGATTTAAAGAAAAGGAAAAGAATAAAATATTAAAAGACGGATTAGCAGTGATATTAGGTTTAATAGTCGATGAATTAGTAATTAAGGCTACATCGAGACGATAAAGGAAGTTCAGAGACAGAATCCAACCCAGAACAGGCGCAACAGGTGATGCGTCCTCTAGAAGAGGCATATCAACCCATGCGTCTGTTCTAGAGGTGGGTTCTGGTTGTGAAGCCAGAATCGCGATCAGTTTGTATTCGTTGGTGATTTTACGGTTTATTATCGATCTATAAGTCGAATAAAGATGATTTAATAGATTAATTTGCACTAAATTATCAAAGACGAATTCATAGACTAGATATGAACAGATCTAACCATTAAAGACACGATCTTGATCTAAAGATGAGAAAAACCCGTTATTATTGAATTATTAGGGATCAAAACGAACTATTTAAATATAAAAAAAATGTTTTAAATAAGACAATTAAATAAGGTTTTGAAAAGGTTTGACATAAATCTTACATGAATCTTACATGAATTAAATAAAGTACAAAATACAATACAAAAGATGGGATTATTACACCCTCAGACTTACATGTTTGACGAAACGAGATTAACTAAGTTGCGTTTTAGTGATAGCTCGACTCGAATGTAATGAAAGTGCCCTTGTTAAAGGATCGAAAATCGATTTAAAGATTGATTGATTAAGTGTAGTGGTCAAATTGGTAGGTCAAATTGGTAGGTCAAATGAAAACGTGACGAGAACCCAGAAGGATCCGTGCTTACGTGGTCGATTCATCAAGCACGTAGATGTCAAAATGCTTAGAGTAAGATCTGCAATGCAAAGAGATAAGCGATGGGGCGGAACACTTGCGTGCCTTGAAAGTGAGAACGAACCTCTTCTTTTATAGGGAAATATCCGAAGAGTTTTGGAATAACTCGAACACGAAAGAAATCTAGAAAATATTTCAGAAACATGCAAAACAGCCTGGGGAAGAGGCGCAACAGAAACTGCGACTCTTAGAAGAGGCGCAGCACCTGCTGCGTCATTTTCCCAGCAGTTTCGTCCTTTGAAACAAAGATTTCCGCGTTTCTTTTATGGAATTGCGGTAGATCTCGAGTTCTTTCTAAATAAAATACGGATATATTATACCAAAAAAGATAAGTTTTGAAATACTAAAATATCCGGAATATTCTCGAGCGTTCAGACTCAGTTTTAAAAGACGGTTAATAGGAAAATGAAGCAGTTTTTTACCCGGACTCCAAATAAACTCTAATGACTGTCAAAACGACCGTATCGGCACTTAGATGACGACCAAGGGGTAGACACAAGTGTTTGAGCTATCACTTGACGATAAACTTACGAATTGTCATAAATCGTTTCGCATATCAAACATGCGGCCCAATCATCACTGGGTGGTTGGCGAAAGGTGTAGAATTGAGGTATCTATAGGGTTATGGAGGTTTAATGGGGTTTTGGTGTTGAGGAAGAAGATGGAGGATGCTGAAAAATGAGGAGGGAGGTGGAGATTTGTGGTGAGTTTGTTTTGGGAAGATGAGTAGTAATAGGCCCAATAATGACAGTGGGTATTTACGCACCTGGATTTTCTAGTAGAGTCCAATTATAGGCTCATAACGGACTGAAATGCGACATGTTCTACCCAATTAAAGTAAATTCAATTTAAAATTAATTTAAAGCTAAGAAACGATAAATTATTGATTTAAAATATTTTAATCAACAAAAGTAAAAGTGAATTTTATAAAACTGACGACTTTAGTAAATACCCATTATTATAAAACCGGGGGTGTTACAATCTAAACGTAGATACATCAATCTATTAACCTAAACTCGTTAATTACCAACCAATTGTACTAAACCTACTAATTGAAATTGCAACACCCCATCTATCAAAGAGTCTTAGCAAGGCCTACCTTAGCAAACCAAAGTGCTACCATATCTGTTGCCCGAGGTAGTACATATCAAATGGACAATAAAGAAAAAATTAGTATTAATTACATTTAACCTTTATTACAATAATCCAATTACAAAAAAATACGATAAACTTGTCTCCTAATTCTAAGAATCAACGAAAGGAAACGTGGCCGTCGACTCGTCGCATCTAGCTAGCCCAATTATCCACGAACATCACCTGCTAAACAACCTGCTCCTTATCCCCCAATGGATCATCATAGTTATTGAAGGGGCAACAAATTCATACATCCATTCATATAAAAAAGAGTAGAAGAAGAATCACATAAGTGGAACAATATCATCTCCGAACTCCGGTAACCGAGTTTCCGTCGAAACGGTAACCCCTGCGAGCGTTAGACTGCAGATCTTAACGTCGTATCTCCTACCGATGCTAGACCGCATCAGTGGACATCAAAAGCCCCTCTCATCGCAACGAGAGTTCCCAATCATTAATGTGCACATCCCCCTCGTGACGGGAGTCACAAGAGGCGAACTCGGGGTGTGGAACCGTCTCCCGCAACGGACCATCATTATAGAACCAATCACAGTCACAATCATAATCATAATCATAATCATCAGCATCATCATAGTCGTCATCAACAATCATCATCAACACCAACCAAAATTAATCAACATATAAATGTACAGAGTAGAAAACCCTTCCTTAAGCAATAATCCGATCACAAGTATTCACATGTTGATCCTTCACAAATCCATCACCTACATAACAAAATTATGTATAATTACTACATATCCAATCAACTAAACATGCCCATACACTAGACTCATCATGATCTATATTATATTCACAACTTAAGAACCAAACTCGACTTTCCCTTACTTTTCAGCAAAAGATACCCTGTCTATAAAATGTATAACTAATTCCAGGAATATCCAATCGATGCAAGGCCAACTGTTTTAGAACCCTAAGACACTTAGCTACAACTCTTATTATACGACTTATTTCCAAATTACCAACCTATCATGACTTAAAAGACATTTATCAGAGTTGACAAAACGCGTCGCATAAACTGTAACGATTCATAAAACAGGTTTAAAAACATCCTTTTTGAGAACTTCCAACACCTATCATCATCTACACTAGAATAATGTGTGAAAATGACCAAAAGTAGATTTCACATATAAATTAGGTTTTAGAAGCTTATCTCATGACATTAGCAAATTCACGTTATTCTGGATAGATGTTCATAAATAAATCACACATGACAAACTACAAGGACAATGGCTGTGAAATTTAACAGGCAAAAACTAGTTTGGAATAAAAAAATAGTCTCTTTGTAAGCTTCTCAAAAATGACGTACTTATAACAGCGAAAACAATTGAACAATACGACCTAACGAATCTGGAATTTGCTGAAACAATCTAATCATACTAACCTTAATCAATATGATGATGCACGACTCACACTAGACAATCTAAGAATCTATAAGGTGATTCATGATAAAAGGATATAAATAATTTCCAATAAAAAAATAAAATCGACTGCAAGGATGAAATCCCTAAATCACTAGAAGCATAATCCTTCCTTTTCTCTCTTAGATTATTAAAAAGGTGGAGCAAAAAATGAGAGGAAGTTTAGAAAAGTTGTAGGATTTCTAAACTGATTAGTACAAGCTTAGAATACTATATCTATTAACCATCTTTCTAATCACAATTAAAAGAACCGACGGATATACACAGAATGGTCCATTCGGTCGAGTGACACGACTTACTCGACCGAGTACCACACTAGTCAAACCTATCAACCCAATCCGTTATTTCCAATCTGCTTGACCTAGAAAAAAGGCTTATTAGATGTAAGTTTTACCAGCGAAAACTCTCGTGCGTGGATATTTAAAGCTTGTGTATCTAAAACTTTTTTAAGGTGGTGTTTTACAAATAGCTTTTTATTAAAGGTTGTGTTTGACAAAAAAAAATCCTGAAATAAGTAGAGGGGACAAGGTTTTCACACGTGGGATAAGTAAAGGTGAGTCATCACTGTTTTGTTTTCTTATTTTGGTCTATGACCAAAATATTACGTTTTGCAATTTTTTTAAATGTGTTTTCAAAACGTTTTTTTTAAATATGGTGTTTGACAATTTTTTTTTATTAAAGGTAATGTGACAAAAAAATCACAAGTTATCTCCTTCTACGTCATGATATTGCCGCATTTTGCTCGAAGGGTTGAAGAGAGAGAGGGCATCAACGTGTTCGCAAGGACCAACTATCCAACTATCCAAATGCCATAAATCATTTATCAGTAACTTTCAAGTTTCAACCATTAGCTCGTACAATTGAGACTTTAAGCTAGTAAGAAGTATAAGAAAATGGTTCAATCAAGGAGAGCTATAAGATGTTAAAACAACTGATGTTCTAATTTTATTCCAGGCCCCTAAAATTTCATTCCAAACTATGAGGATTATGGGTTTGAAAACCCATGCCACATAGTCTCAAACGCCATTCCTTTCATTCCACCTATATAAAGCAAACAACGCCTTTTTTGAACTACATTTGTCGATGATGACAAGTCCTTAATATGTTTTTTACCTCCTTGATTAATGTGTGTTGGCTAGATATGAGTTGCAACAGGCTTGCAAGGATCGACATTTGACATGGAAGAAGCTTGAAGCATCGATCTTGTCCTTCATTGATGTTTAGCTAAATGTAAAGGTGAAAAGTGTAAGTTCTGAATATAAACATCCCCAAGGACTGTTCAAATCAGAGCAAGTTGATAAGGCACGAAGAAATTGTTTTCAGAATTTTCATGCAAAGATCCTTTTCTAATTTAACCAATATTGAACGACTTATTCTGACGGATATTCTTATTTTAAAAGAAGTTTAAGATAAAATATTGCCATATCTTTTGAATATTTTTATCTTTCTTTTATTTTTGGAGAGTCCATTAATTGACAATTTCTTCGATAAATAAGGCTGAAATTTTTCATAAATAATCAACCTTTTGAGAGCATACACTTCAAACGTATAAAAAAATTATAATTGAGAAAGTTGATTTGAAAAAAAATTATTTTCACTTTTTTTTTTTTTGGTGAACATGTAAGTAATCATTAATCACACCTCAAATGAGGTAAACACTATTACAAAATTCAGTTTGAAGCTTAACTAGCTACAACCACAAATACATCAACACACAAAGACAATCATAATTATAGAAGACCTATGCTAGTACAATACTCAATATCACATCTCCTTATCCCCATCTTCATCATCCCAGACAGACGAGTTCTATGCTCCTGCTTCACTATAGAAATCAAAGATTGAGGCCTAATAACAAAACCGTCAGCATAACAAATGTTCCTAGCCTGCCATACATTGTACATGAAAGCATTAACCAGTGAACAATAGAGCAATCTCATGAAACCAGACACTCTTCTAATCCTCAGCATTTTTCCAGCAGTAATAGGATGCACCATACACAGTTTCAGCCAAACTATGAGAAGCTGCAGACAATTCCTCACATAGCAACAGTCTTGAAAGAGGTGCCTATGAGACTCATAACCATCATCACAAATGTAACAAGTTAATCTTTGAGTGATACTAAACCTGCTTAGTCTGTCTAGTGTCAATAGCTTTTCCTTCTTCATCAGCCAGATAAAGAAGGCGTGCTTCTGAATGTTATATCTATTCCAAGCTTCAGAGTACCACTGAATAGGTCCAACAGTCTCAGAACAAGCAAGCCAGTCATATCCTCTGGAAATAGAATAACCACCATCATCCCCTAACCATTGTTGATTTGAGAAAGCTACCTTAAATATATTTTTGACCTCACATATTTTCCTCCAAGCCCAAGAAGAGCTACTTGTTGGTTCATAGTCCATCCAGGGCCTGCCTTTCAGATATATGTTATCCACCCACTTAATCCACAAATGATCTTTTTTAATCACTAGCCCCCAAACCAATTTCCCAATAGCTGCAATATTCCAGGTGCTGCTATCTATAATTCCTAAACCCCCTTGCTTCTTGCCCCTGCATAACACATCCCAAGCCACTAAAGCTTTAGAAGAAGACTCAGACCCACTCCACAAAAAACTCCTACATAGGGCCTTAATTCTATCCATGACCCCCATAGGTAGAACAAACAATTGGGACCAGTAGTTATGGATAGTAGAGAGAACAACCTTCACCAAAACAAGTCTGCCAGCATAGGAGATCTTCCTACTGTTCCATCCTCTGATTTTTGCAATCATTCTTTCCACTAGGACATGACAATCTACCTTGTTGAGTCTCTTGTGAGATATGGACACCCCAAGATACTTGAAAGGCAACTTGCCTCTTTTAAAACCAGTGTAATGCAAAATATAATCCACAGTCACAGAATCAATGCCATTCAACATAATTTCAGACTTCTCATAACTAATATGCAAACCAGTAGCTTCAGAAAAACAATTAAAAGTTTCCTTAATGACATCAATTGAGCTTAGATCCCCTTTGCAGAAAAGAAGGACATCATCAGCAAACATTAGATGATTGAACTTAAGCCTACTACATAAAGGATGGAACCTGAAGCTAGACAAAGCACTTGCTTCCTCCAATAATCTACTAAGGTACTCCATACAGATAGTAAACAAGATAGGAGAGATAGGGTCACCTTGTCTTAGACCTCTCTTACCAGGAAAGAATCCATTAGGAGAACCATTAATCACAATAGAATAAGTAGGAGAAGTAACACAATTCATGATCAAACCAATTAGCTTAGGAGGAAAATTTAAATGAACCAGCATATCTCCAATAAAGTTCCACTCAATCGAGTCATAGGCTTTCCTCAAATCAATCTTCATCAAACATCTAGGTGATACACGTTTCCTAGTATACAATCTGACAATATCCTGGCTGATTAATATATTACCCATAATACTCCTACCCTAAATAAAGGCAGCCTGATTAGGGCTAATGACAGTGCCAAGACCAACAGAGACTCTCTCACACAGAATCTTAGAGATAATCTTATAAAGTACATTACAACAAGCAATAGGTCTAAACTGAGTGACATTGACAAGATTCTCCATTTTAGGAATAAGAACCAGATTAGTAGCATTAATCTGTCTAAGAAGCTTACCTGTTTGGAAGAATTCCTGAATAGCATGAACCAGCTCATCTTTCAACACCTCCCAACCAGCTTTGAAAAAGTAACTCGTATATCCATCAGGCCCAAGGCTCTTATCATTTGGAATAGAAAACACAATTCTTTTAATCTCCTCCTCACTAGAAGTACTACACATCCTCTCCCAGTGACAATCATCCACTCTCCTACCTTTCTGCACAATATGAGGGTAGAAACAGGAGGATCCCTTAGAACTCCCCAGCAGGTCTTTGTAGAAGTCGACAAAGGCCTGAATAATATGATCTGGTTCCTTACAAACCAGTCCTGTCATTGATTCTATAAGGAGCACTTTGTTCCTAATCTGTCTCTGTCTAATTGCCTGATGAAATAGAGAAGAATTAGTGTCTCCCTCTCTAGCCCAAGTACACTTAGCCTTTTGGCTCAGAAAATCATCACGAGCAGCATCCATGAGAAGAAAGCTTTCCCTAGCTTGTTGTTCAACATCCATAAGCCTTAAATTCCCAGGATCACCTTGCAACATAATCTGGCTCTCCTGAAGGACCTTAAATGCAATATCAGCATTCCTTTCTATATCAGCATATAGATCCTTATTAAGCTTTCTGAAATGCACCTTCATATTCTTCATTTTCTTCACTATTCTGACCATAGGTGAGCCATAAACATACTGCTGCCATCCAGTCTTCAGTATACACAGGAAATCAGTTGACCTAGTCCACATATTAAAGAACTTAAAAGGTCTTCTATTAGATGACTTCACCTCACCATACTCTATAACACAAGGGCAATGATAAGTGAATATTTGTATGATTTTAACCCCCACTTTAGCTCGGTTTTGTTTGTCATTTGTGCTTTGTTAAGCCATTTTATGAGCTAATATCGTCTTCTAGGCGAATTCCTGTGTTCTAACTTGTTTTGTAGGGAAAATGACGTTTCTACGCCCTTTTTCTATATTTCCAAGCATTTGCCTAGAACCCGACGATTTGAAGATGCAAGCTTGACCGTGTGTAAGGCATTTCGAGAAGGTTCACTAACTTAAGAGAGGGAAGAAGCAAAGACGGTTTTGTAGTTGTCGGAAGACCAATCAATTAGACGGGAGAATTCATCGCTTTACATCATATCCAAGCAACAAACCCGATTGTAGAGTCAAGGGGGATGTTGTAAGTCAAGTCAAAGCGAAAGAAGTTGAAGAGTTAGTCAAGAGCTTCCGGAAGACGACTTACCCGATCGGGTAAGTGGTGTACCCGATCGGGTATTCCTGCTGCTCCAAGCATTGCGGCTCCTTCATCCTATTTTTGACCTATGTATTTATTGCCCGACCTCTTCTCCACGAAACCCTAATACTATAAATAGATGCTCAAGGATCATATACATCCATCATACACTTTCTTACACAATCTTGTGTTATATTTCTTTTTAGCTTTAGTCTTTCTAGTTTAGATTCTCTTCTATTTTTGTCTTTTGTTCTAGTTTACTTTCGTCTATTTCATATCAAAACATTAGAATAGTTCAATAAGAATTTCAATCTTTGTATCTACTAGTTGGGTTCAAGAGTTGTAATTCAAAGTACGGTATTTCTATGCGAAGGATTTCTATTATTGTTATCACTTTCATCGTTGATCGTCACCTAGGTACTCCTAATTTATCCTTTGTTTATTAATCTTTATTGTTTTCCATTTGATTATTATTTTCCATTCGTATCATTTAGATTCGGTTTTACGTTGTTATAATCATAGTTTCATTTCTTAGATTGTCATATAGCGTCGTTATTATCGCCACATAGAGAGTCTAAATTATTGTCAAAATCAACTAAATATGCTTACCTTAACTTTCATTATTAATATCAACATAATCATGACTGAGTAGTCACCTTTCTAGGGTGTAGGGTAGCCATGTTAGATTAAAAGATGATAATTGGATAAAAGAGATTGTGCTTTTAAAACATTGTGTCTATGCATGTTTGGACTTAAACAATAGTTGACGATTCTTGATCACAATCATTGACTAGTATGGAATTCTTTTCCAAGGTAGATATACAGGAATTGAATAGACAAAGCGTGATATAGTGGATTAAGACCTATGTTAATCGCACGCTAAAAAGCCTAGCTAGACCATCTGTGATCATATGATTGTAATGACACAACCATTCTTACGAACGCGCAATCATGAATATTTGCATATCCTAAATCCAATTTCATCAATATATCATCTACATGTGTGAACCATTTCCCTGATGCTTCTCATTAGTGTAATTTATTATTGCTTGATTGTTTCCATTTCCAAGTTGTTTGTTTTTATTTATGTTATTTATTAGTTTAGACATCACAACTGTAACAAACCCGGAATTGAAAGGACCGAAATTATATTTGAAAAATAATAGAATTTAATTTATTTTAATTTATTACGATTTATTTGAATTTATGATAATTGAATATAATTATTTCGAATTTATTAGGAATTAAAGAGTAGGTTTTACGGTTTAAACCCGAACTTCATTTAACTATTCCCGAGTCAACTTAAGTCCCGAAACAAACCCGAAACCGACTCCTACGTGGACCCCACGGCCAAAGCAACCTCTTTCCCTCATTTGAGATCTTTTGATTACTTATTATTAAACTAATACAAATATCTAAGATATTTGTAGCTTTATCAATCTGTCAGTTTAAATTACGCAAACCGCTTAAACTGACCCGATTTCTTCACCTCCACACGCCCCTTTTTCCCTCTTCTCTTAGGATTAGATATTTTGATTAAACTAACTTAATATCTAATAATATCTAGATATTTGATTAAACAAACATAATATCTAATAATATCTAGATACTTACCATAATATATTTATAAAACCCGAGTCAATCCCGTAACAACAAGTTCAAAACCCGACTCCCGTAATCCCTATATTTACACGGCCCAACCCTCCACTCTTACTCACTCATTATCTTTTTATTTTACATTAAATCAACTTAATATCTATTTAATACCTTCTTTAATATAATCACAATTGTTCTTCATGTTCTTGATCGTTCTTGATCGTTCTTGAGCAAAATCGTCACAAAACCTTCGGTACTTGGTCAAATCCGTTCTAAATTATATTTCTAGTGTCTCCTCTCCGCTCTTCATCTCCGTGTACGTTTCATTTTCAATTCCGACAAAATCGTTTTCAACACTTTAATTGTTGAAATCAAGTTTTAATTCTAATAATGTTATTTTTGTCATTTCTTATAGGAGAAGATTATGAAGACGAGTTTGGTGACTCGTATATTTTAGAAGAAGATTAGTAGACGGGTTTTTCGTTCTTATTTTGGTGCTACTTGGTTTTGTGCTAGCTAAGGT
>JAIUZE010021145.1:0-19101 GCA_022085475.1 Heliosperma pusillum | reverse complement strand
ATGTTGATTTTGAGCATTAAAATCGGGTTATACGATAACTTGAGTAAAATCAAAAATTTATGTTAAAAATGGTTTTCACAAAATTTTCTAATTTGCATGCATACCTACTGACCTCAAAATTTTTGTGGTCAAATTTGGTGAATTTACGAATTATTTTGCTATTTATTATGATTTATGGCCTTTATTATTGAGTTAGCATGCGGTTTTATGTTAAAAGTTAACTAAAAATAGTTGCATGTTGATTCTGGCTTCAAATTTTTAATATGTTCTCACATGCATGGTTTACATATTTTATGTAATTTTTCGTGACATTTAGTCATGTATTGCATGGTTATTAATTTTTATTGGATAAAAATCGATTTAAAGGAGTTATTTTTTTCTTAATAATGAAACGAGACTTTCTGGAGTTGGAAATTTTTTGTACATTTTAAAATATTATTTATATCATCCTGGTAAAATTTGAAAATTTGTTTCATCATTTTACTATTTTAGTTGGTTTTTATTTGATAAAAACCGATTCTTATAAAGCTATTTGTTCAGAAAATCATTTCAAATTTTTTGGGCAAATGTTTTTTTGTTCTTGAGGTTCCTGGAAGTGTTCCAGTATGTACAAATATTTTTGGTTTCAATTTTAATGATTTTTATTTTTTATTTTGGGTTTAATTCATAAAAGTTATGATTAAATCTCTTTAAATAGCAAATGTGATCAAATCAAACTAATTAAATACAAGTGAAATTAGTGGGGACTAATTTTGAGTTCTAAATCAGTTTAGATAATTAGTTTGAGCTTAACTACGATTTAAGTGTTGATTATTGATTTTTAGTAGATAAAATCGATAAAATTCGTAAGAACTGAGCTAGAATGAACATGACAAGTGTTGGGGGTGATTTTGGCATGATTTTACAGCATTTTTATTTATGTTGTTGAATGAATGAATGTCATTTATTTATTTTATAGCAAGTTGTACCTAGTATGGCCTAGATTATTTTTAATCGGTATTACCTGTAATGTAAGGGAATACCGATTTGGTTGTAGTTCCACTCGAAGTTAATTGTTGAAGAAGCAGACTAAGCTGCAGTTTCTGGTAAAGCTGTTGGTGGAGCTTTCCCTTAATAAGAGGCAGAGGCAAAAGACAAAGAAAAAGTTGCAGTTTCTCGGGGTTATTGCGATTTCGTATCGCCGTTTTGTAATAATTAATAATTTCATTTTATAGATCAAATGTATAATAGGAATTTGCTATGTATTCATTTGTATTTTTGTAATTATTTATTGTGAAGACGGTGATTCCCAAAGTCGGTGTTCCCAAAGACGGTGCCATATTGGAAAGCGTTCCATGAAGAGGCAAGGGACCAAGGAGTTGGTTTCCGATTTGTAATCATCTAGTTAATTAGATTAGCTAGGTGGCCATACTAGGATTTAATTTGATTGCTTGCTTTATTTTTTCGCACATGCCAAAATCACCAACATGCATTTTATTTATCGATTGTCAATTCAACGTTATTCAAAATTCACCGACTTAGTTCACTTATAAGGAATTAATAACTAAAATTGGCAAGACCTCTCACATAACTTAAAAAAGAATTGAGATTTAGCCTTACCAATTGAAGCACCTATGAACCCCGTGTTCATTAGGACAACCACAACGTGGACCTTTTTACCTCGGGTAAGTAGGGTGATACGATCACACGCCTAAATTGGGTTGGACTCAACAAGATAAGCGTTATCGTGGGACTAGGAGATGGGTTTAGTTGAAATCCGTAGACCGAGAGTTCTAGGAGTAGAATTAGTCAAAAGTTGACTTACCGTTTTTTACATAAAAGTTGCATAACATGTCCTTTTGTCTAAAATGCGGGTCTCGGAATCGCTTATATAATTTCGTGAGGGGTCATTATATGAGTGACTTGTTTAAATTGGTTATACAAGTAAAATTGATTAAAACAATGAATGTTAATATTTCCTAATTTTGTTGTAGTTATTCATAATTCGCAATGGCAAACAATAACAACACCGTTCAACTAGGAAAAGACTCATGGCTAAGGTCCGTTATGGACAAATGCATCTTAAAAGACGATGGAACTAATTTCGTCGAGTGGGAGCAAACGATCAAGAGCGCGGCGTTATCGGATAACGTTTTGCGCTACTTGACCGAGGCACCTCCCAATGAACCCGGCCCAAGAGCCACTAATGCGGCCAAAGCCGCCTATGAGGAATACCTTAAGGTAGCAAACGACGTCAAGATGGTCTTGATTTGGTCGATGTCCTCAAGCCTTAAGCAACAATACATCACCCTTGGAGCATATGAGATATTCTCTAGGGTGACATTGGCTTTTTCTCAATCACCCGAGATTCGCCAATACAATGCTATGACTCGGCTTTTTGAAGCCAAGCTAGAGAGGGGCCAAAAGGTTGGTCCACATGTGCTTAAGATGGTGGAACATATTGACACTCTAGATCGTCTAGGGGTCAAGATTCCTAAGAAGCTAGCGGTTGGCCGCATCCTTCACTCACTTCCTCCCAAGTTTGCCAAAGCTAGGGCAAACTATAACATGCATGGCATGGATAAGAGCTTTCACGAGCTCCATGCTCTCCTTACCCAAGTCGAAAGGGATATGGAAGCAAGTGGGAGTGAGCAAAAGGATGTTCTTACAATGAGATTGAAGAACTTGAAGCTAGGGGTTCAAAAGGGGAAGGGAAAAGCCAAAGCCCAATTTAAGAAGCAAGGAAAAGGAAAGGGCAAAGCTATTATGTATAGCAATGCCAAGGCTAAGGGCAAGAAGCACGCCGAAGCCGAATGCTTTTATTGTAAAGGCAAGGGACATTGGAAACGCAATTGTCCCAAGTATTTGAAGGATAAGAAGGACGGATGTGTGACACCGTCAGGTATAATCCTCTCTTCTCTCTATATGATAGATATTAACTATGCTTGCACTTCCACTTGGGTATTTGATACTGGATGTGGTTCTCACCTTTGTAATCACTTGCAGGGGCTGAAGGACGTGCGAGCACTAGCCAAGGGTGATGTGGACCTACGAATGGGGAATGGAGCAAGAGTTGCCGCCGTCTCCGTAGGAACTTATGTATTAACCTTAGCTAGTGGTCTTGAGTTGTATTTAAATAATTGTTATTTTGTACCCTCCTTGACTAAGAACATTATCTCCATTTCCGTACTTGACGCGGAGGGTTTCTCTTTTGTAATCAAGAACAATAGTTGTTCGTTTTCTTTTAATGATGTGTTTTATGGTAAAGCCATCTCTATTGGAGGTATCTATGTTCTTGATAATGTTAATGAAATATATCATGTAGAAAGCAAGAAGCTCAAATTAGGTGAACCTAATCAATCATACCTTTGGCATTGTCGTTTAGGTCATATAAACGAACGACGCATAAAGAGACTTGTTTCAACGAAACTTCTCAAACCATTTGATTATGAATCTTATGGTGAATGCGAATCTTGTCTTTGGGGCAAGATGACTCGTGCTCCTTTTACGGGAAAAGGGACACGAGCAAGTGAAGTATTAGGCCTTGTACATACCGATGTATGTGGCCCAATGACTCTCCAAGCTAGAGGTGGTTACAAGTACTTCATTACTTTTACCGACGATTTGAGTAGATATGGATACGTCTACTTAATGAGGCATAAGAGTGAAGCCTTTGAAAAGTTCAAAGAGTTTCAACATGAAGTGGAAAACCAATTGAATAAGAAGATAAAAACCCTACGATCCGATCGTGGTGGTGAATATCTAAATTATGAATTTGATTCACACCTAAAAGATTGCGGTATAGTATCACAATGGACTCCTCCTGGAACACCTCAATTAAATGGTGTGTCTGAAAGGAGAAACCGAACTTTATTAGATATGGTTCGGTCGATGATGAGTCTTACAGAGCTTCCTGACTCGTTTTGGGGATTTGCCATCTTAACCGCAATATTTTCACTAAATCGTAGCCCGACTAAAGCAGCCAATAAAACTCCATATGAGATATGGAAAGGAAAGGTTCCTTATTTGTCGTTTATGAAAATTTGGGGTTGCGAGGCGTTTGTTCATGAGAAGTCTAATGACAAGCTCGCACCCAGATCCGACAAATGTTATTTTGTAGGATATCCTAAGGAGACTCGTGGATATTACTTCTACAACCGTCATGAGGACAAAGTGTTTGTGTCTCGTGATGCTGTCTTTCTAGAAAGCGATTTCGTTTCTAAAAGGCAGAGTGGGAGAAAATTCGAACTTGACGAAGTTCGAGAGCCACAAACCGAAAATGAAGTGGAGGAAAACGTTCCCTCCTCGTCTGAAACGGTTATTGTCCCTAGAAGGTCAGGTAGAATTAGTTTTCAACCTGATCGTTACCTTGGATGTATCGAGGGAGATGGTGATTTATTACTTTTTGAAAGTGATGAACCCACAACCTACAAGTCGGCCGTTTCTAGTCCCAACTCCACGCATTGGCTTGAGGCCATGCAATCCGAAATGGATTCTATGTACGAAAATCAAGTATGGGACTTGGTAGACTTACCTGAGAAGGTGCGACCTCTTCAGTGCAAGTGGATCTACAAGATCAAGAATGGCATAGATGGACATAATGATATCTACAAAGCTAGATTGGTGGCAAAAGGCTTCACTCAAGTTCATGGTTTACACTATGACGAAACTTTTGCCCCAGTCGCTATGCTTCGATCCATTAGGATTCTCTTAGCGGTTGCCGCATTTTATAACTATGAAATTTGGCAAATGGATGTCAAAACCGCCTTCTTGAATGGGATTCTAGAAGAGGAAGTGTACATGACACAACCTGAAGGTTTTGAGGATAAATCCAACCCTAAGAAGGTATGCAAACTTAAGAGATCCATTTATGGGCTTAAGCAAGCATCAAGGAGTTGGAATCATCGCTTCGATCATGTAATTAAACAAAATGGATTCACTCGAAGTGTCGAGGAACCATGTTTATACATGAAGTTTAGTGGGAGCAAAGTTACTTTCCTTATCTTGTATGTGGATGACATACTTCTCATTGGGAATGACATACCAATGCTTACTTCTACCAAGGAGTGGCTTGGGAAACATTTCCAGATGAAGGATTTGGGAGAGGCACAACGCATTTTGGGTATCCGGATCTATAGAGATAGATCCAAGAGGATACTAGCATTAAGTCAAGAAGCTTATATAGATAAGATTCTTGATCGGTTCAAAATGAAAGACTCTAAGAGAGGCTTTCTTCCAATAGGTCATGGTATCACTCTGAGTAAATCCCAGAGTCCTACCGTCACCGAGGAGATTGAACGCATGAAGTTGATCCCTTATGCTTCAGCAGTTGGGTCAATCATGTATGCTATGATGTGCACTCGCCCTGACGTCGCCTATGCTTTGAGCATGACGAGTCGTTATCAAGCCAATCCAGGTGAGAGTCACTGGATAGCCGTAAAGAACATCCTTAAGTACTTACGAAGGACTAAAGATTCGTTCTTGGTGTTTGGAGGAGAGACTGAGTTGCGTGTAAAGGGTTACACGGACGCTAGTTTCCAAACTGATAGGGATGATTTAAAATCCCAATCCGGCTATGTCTTTATGTTGAATGGAGGAGCCGTTTGCTGGAAGAGCTTCAAGCAAAGCGTGACTGCGGATTCTACAACAGAAGCTGAGTACCTCGCGGCATCAGAGGCTGCAAAGGAAGCTGTGTGGATTCGGCAGTTCTTGGAAGGACTAGGAGTAGTCCCTACTGCCACAGATCCCATCACGATGTATTGTGATAACAGTGGGGCTATCTTTCAAGCAAAGGAGCCCAAGTCTAGTAACAAGTCTAGACATGTACTTAGGAAATACCATGTAATTAGAGATTACGTGGAAAGGAAGGAAATAGATGTATGTAAGGTTGGGACAGACGATAACATCGCTGATCCTCTAACCAAGCCTCTTACAAAGGCTAAACATGACAGTCATGTCGTCTCGATGGGATTAAGACGAATTCCTGAATTCCTCTAGATTATGTGATATGTAATAATTGAAAGTTGTATCAATGTTTACATATATGATAATTGCATTCATTGTTCGAGTTTTATATGAACTCTTTTATTTAGTATTGACTAAATTTATTACTTTGTTTTGTCCGAATTGGTTATAAGAAAGGTTGAACTCAATTCAAGTGAACATGATGAACTTAGTAATTGTCCCTAGTCATTTGCATTAGGTGACGTCTCGAAATGACTAGATTGTAAGTCGATCGATGGTTGGTTCAGCACCATGGAGTCATGGGGATGACTGATCGTTTACATAGACAGACTGTAGAGACACTCTGTCGGACAGTGACCATGATAGAGTCCCTTATCAAAATTGTTGAAGCCTGGTCGTGGCGGGGATTTCTATTATATCCCTATGAGTCGATTCTTTAGACTGGCGACTATTTACCTGAGTCGGTGTATTTTCCGATTGACTTTGGTTTTTGTCCTAGGTCGTGCAGTGAAAGGAGGCCGATGGGCATCTACATGGTCATGGTGATTTGCATTATACAGTGTAAGTTGGGTCAACAGGAATTGTCCACCCACGTTGGGTATAAATATCTTCGGGCCACTCGAGGAGTAGTGACTGGAAATACGTGGCCACGCTCGGAAGAGATCTATGGTAGATTTTCCGGTCCGACAGTTACTCTCCAGATCGAGAAAACCACTCAATTTATTTTTCCAATCGGAAGTGCGACCTGAAAGACACCTTGCGATGAGTGGGAGGATGTGACGCAAAAGTGACAAGAGAATTGGTAGCACACAACTTGTCGAGACAAGTGGGAGATATTGTGGGAGTAAGAGTCCTCCGCAATAGTGTGGCTACATGCACAACTTGTATCGGACAAGTGGGAGATTGTTGGAGCAAGTGTCCTCCACAATAGTGCATTTATATAATAAATCTCATTTTGGAATATTAGTGGGATGACTAGTATTTTGATACTCCACGTCAGTTGATTAACGTAAATCGATAACGGTCAGCTGACTAGAGTTAGATGTTATTGTCGTTTGACGGCGGTAATCAACTGACCCCTTTCGGTCACACCTATAGGATGAGACCCAAACAGAAATCTAATTATTTGTATACGATACATATTAATTAGTACTTTATATATATATTTGATATATGTTTAGTCGAGAGTTAATTATGGAAATTGAGTTACGAACTCATTCCGGGATAAGTTTATAGTCAATTATACGATAATTGACGAATAAATTTACGTCTTATTTAATACGATAAAAAGATTTAAGTTAATGATTAATGTAATTCATTAAATTAGTTGAGGTTATGCATATACTTTGAGGTAGAGGTGATTAGTTAATTATATTTACAAGGAGTTGTAAAAGAAACTAACTAGGCATTGTGGGACCCATTATATATTGATATAATGATAAAATATCACTTAAAAGTTAAGTGTATATTATTTATTAATTTGAGTCATAAAATTGTTATATGATCAAATTAATCCTTAATTATACAAGATAATTAAACATATGATTATAAGTATTTGTGGGACAAATATCAAAAAATCAAAATGGACCACATGACACTAGTGGGTGCCGAAATTATGGTAGTGTATAACATGATGATTGTTGTTTCTTGTGTTACACTACATCTTGTTATTATGTCATGTTTATGACACATGATCATAACCTTACTCACATCTACACTCAACCATTTGCATGGGATTATTTTAAGCAAAAATAAGAGGCCACATAGGCCATGATGGCCGGACCATAGTGTCCTTAAAAGGACAACTTTGTTGTTCATTTTGCTTGCTTGTTCATTCTTATTTTGTGCTTATCTCACTAAAATCCTCATCTCTCTAAAAACCTCTCAAATACTAATATTTTCCTATTACTAGAGTAGTAATAAAATCTAATATTAGTTCATCTTATCACTTGTGTTTTCTAGTCAAAAACTAAGTGATTAGTTTGGGTTCTCTCTTGGGTGCTTCTAAAAGGAGGTCTTCTAATTTAAAGATTACAAGGAGGATCATCTAATTCTTTCTAGCACAAGAACAACAAGAAAGGTGTTTCTTGTTGTGCCCATATAAACCGAAATTTCCCAATGTAAGGAAATTTCTTCTTACTTTTTATTATGCATTTTTAATTTGCATGCATGTTACATAGATCATTATTAAACACTAAATTAATAAGTAATTTAGTAACTAATTAGAGGAGTCTAATTAGGGTCTATGAACTTTCAATAAACAAGCGGTACGCTACATGCAAATAACACCAACTCGCAAGTACACAACATTTGACGGCCGGGTCGATCAACGCATAGCGTTCAACTCCCAACAACGTCGTCGTATGCCAACTAACACATGCATTTAAGCAGTAGGATACCTCTCCGTTCCGACATTCCAGCCTTACGAACGGGAAGGTAGCCAAGGGAATGAGAATGCAAAGCACAAGACAAAACAGTGCTCAAACCGTATCATTTGTAAAAACCGACTCAAAGTGGGACATACCAAAAACCGTCACAAAACATGTGATACAAGCGAATGAAACATCATATATCCAAAACATGAATATCATAAGTCACTACGTAAAATTATACGATAAATGAATCATGCGAAATATTATAAATTACTAGTTTTAGAAATTTCAAGAAGAAAACACAGCCGTGTTCCAGGCCGGTGTGGAGGAAGGCGGCCGGTACCCCGGCTCGGAGCACAAATACACACAAAAACCAAGTTTGGAAACTAACTAAAACAAGGGTCCACTTCAAACGGTCATAACTAGAGTTCTATATATGCAAATGCAGAAATTCGAAGTCGAGGTGATAGCTTATCCTCTTACGGTTCCAACGAATGGTCACAAGCCTAAAACAAGCAAGTAACGAAGGAGATATGATCATTCTACGAAAAAGGGTCGGTGTAGTGAATTCCCAGCCGGCCACTGAACCGGCAGCCGGTCCTTCGGCCAGGACTACATCCTACCCGAGAACAACATACACAAGTTCAATCATTTTCAATTCTCATATTTAACTTCTATCAACTATCAACAATCAATCATCATCATCAACAATCATCAACTAACAACAATCATCAACAATAACTCAATTCCTAAGCTTACTAATCATATTATAAATACGAATTCTAACATAGAAAACACATTAAAACACATAAATGATATCGAGTAACCCTTCACCGTTACCTTTTCGCGTCTTTAATCGATTTCTAAACATTCCTAGTCTCCACCTACATACAATTAGATAATAAAAGATGAATATCATTCACCTTGAGAAAGACGGATAATTTAAAAAGCGAGAAAGACGGTAATTTTATTACCAATACGGATATAGGAAGGTAAGAGGGGAAGAATGAGACGAACTTACGTGAATTCCAATAAGAAACGAAGGAGATACGGTGATTCAAAGATGGATCAAAATTGGAGGCAAGGGTTTTTGATATTTGCTTAAGGAAGAAGTAAGGGTTTTGGTTTGGGTTGAATGAAATAGATTAAGGGCGTATGAGATATTTATGGGAAAAAGTCAACAAAAGTCAAACTCGCCTTAAGACGGGATTCTCATGGAATCTCGCGGAAATTCCAAATACGAACTCGGAAATTCTAAATTCGACTCGGAAAATTAAATTTACGGTTAAAACTAAATTTCGCTGAAAAGTTTCCGTAAAATATTTTCACTATAAAAATAGGGTACATTTTCGGGTGTTACATAGTTAGTATAATTTGTAAATAATTAATTTTAATTTTGGAAAAATTATTTTATTCAATTTTTATAGTTCAGAATTTATTGTAATTTATTTTTATTTTTTAAATATTTATTTTAAGCATTAAAATTAGATTTGGTAATTAAAAAAAACACAAATAATAAAACCCGTGCAGTCACGGGTTTGTTTTGGTCAAACTCAATATCTGATCCGTTCAGTGCACGGTCTGTACAGCTTTGTTTTCTTTTCTTTTTCCTTTTAAAATTGTTTATTAATCCTTTTTAAATAATAAATATGGATTGGTAAATAATTTAATTAGATTGAGTCCAACTTAAAAAATAGGTTGTACTTGATTTATTTTAGTCTATTTATTTCACTCTTTTTTATTTAATTTAATTATAGTTTAATTTTTTAATAACCTCATATAATTTGTCTAACTTTAGATATGTCCTTCTAATGTGTCGTTTTTTTATATATATATATTTGTGTTGTATAATAAATAATGTAGAATATCATGTTTTAATTGTGTCTATGCCATTGGCATGTTAGTTAGTCGATTTGATTTTAATTATGAAATAGTTAGCTTTGAATCGCATGTTAAATTGATCTTGTAAACTAGCCACTAATTAACGTTTGTTAATCTATCTTATGCTAAGAGTAAGTTCATCTCTTATCCATCCCTCTTTGTTTTTTTATGCTACTTATTTTAAATGAACCTTCACATGCTAAATTCACTCCGACGAATTAATAAATACATTAAATCGACATAGAATGAATTTCACGTGTTAAGGTTTAAATTGTATGGTTGTATTCACATGTGATACGTCACCAAATAGTCATCATTTTGCTTAGTAGAGACCGTTATTGTAACGGGCGTGGTTGGGTGTCTTTCATGAAATTAAATCAACTTCCCAACACGTAATCTCACATGAACTTAAATCTCTAAAAGGACAAATAGTTAAAAGCCATGTTTAGAGAGAGAAAGCGTTCTCCTCAAGCAACCTAAATTGCATGTTCTCATGGCTAGAAAGCGAGGGAGACCGCGGAAAAATCAATGGGATGCTGCTATAGAGGAAGATATCATAATCAATCGGGTAACAATCGATCTCATTTTTTGTTAAATAATCTAATAAATAATGTGGTTGATAAAACTCCGGCAAATACCATCTTGACACGTTATGGATTTAGAAGCTTGAATGGGGGAATGACTCCTTTGGTTGTGGATACGTCTTCCGTTCTTTCTGATTCTATTAGTTTGAGTGGGGAAAATTTGTGCAGTTGGGGGTGTTAGTGCTGATATTGTATCTTCAGTTGTCCGTGTTACTAAATCTTGGAGTAAGGTGGCTAAATCGCAGGAGGGAATGAATCTTTTCTACTGTGAAGAGGCTTCTCAGGCGAATATAACTGAAATCCATGTGGAGGAGGTGCAGAATGAACTTGTTTACTGGAAACACACCTTAATGGGAAGTGTTCTGGGGGCACGTTTAAAGCTGCAGCAGGTGGAGGCTTTTGTTAAAAAGAACTGGCTGACAGTTAAACCAGAAGAGCAATATTATAAAAAAGGATTGTACAGCTTTCAAAAAGCTTTCAGTCTGAGGAGGAACTTAACGAGGTTATGAAATGAGGGCCTTGGAGCATAGGATCTAATACTCTCTTGCTTACAAAATGGACTCCTACTTTTTATGTGGACATGGATAAGGTCTCTAAAGTACCTATTTTGATACTTTTTTCAGACCTTGACCCATTTTTGTGGTCTGAAACGGTTCTTAGTAAACAGGATAGTAAGGTGGGGATGCCACTTTTTGCTGATATCCCAACTACTTGTAAGGCTAAGATGTCCTTTGCTCGTGTTTTAGTGGAGGCAGATGTTGCTTCTGAACTTCCTACGGAGGTCGTCCTTAATGCGCCTTACCAGGGTCAAAGCTGTTAGAGAACAATTTATGAATGGATTCCTTATTATTGTAAGGGATGTGGTAAGTTGAGTCATACTAAGAAATATTGTAAGCTGAATAAGGGGAAAATCATGAAGCATACTCCTAAGGTTTCACCTATGGTCCCAGTTATTCTTCAGGAAGGCTATGGATGCTCTGAGCTTGGTTTGAATTCTACTAGTATGCCAGAGAAATGTAGTTCTCTGTTGGTTGGGGGAAGCTTAGAATGCGTGGAGCTAGGCTGCTCCTCACAACAGAAAACTCACTTAGTATCTCCTACCAGTCAGAAGGATAACTCAGGATGCCAAAAGCTAGGTCTATCCAGAAGAGGAAGGGGAGGTAAGCAATGGGTTAAGTGTAGTATCAGACCTCGACGTATACTGGTCACTAATAAGAATCAGATATCTACTTGTAACTCTTTTGGTATTATAAGTGACAGTATTCAAGGTTTGGAAGTGCTCCTGTAGGCTATGGATATTCCTATTGATAAAGGGGGTGGAGAACCTCCTGACATAGAACAATGAAGATTTCTTCTTGGAATATCAGAGGGTTTAATGACCCCCTGAAACATCAGGAAGTGAGGCACTTCTCGATGAATAATAAGATTGATATTATGGGACTTTTGGAGACTCATGTCAAGATGGATAAAGCAAATAACATTAAGGGAAGCATTCTTATTAATTTTGATGTGGTTGACAATTACTCTTGTCATTATAATGGTCGCATTTGGGTTATCTAGAATCCTAGTACTTTGAATATAATCTCAACTTAGGTTCATGAGTAATATATTCACAGTGATGTTGTGTACAGGGCCACTACTAGGAATTTTCAGGTTACCTTTGTTTATGGAGCTAATGATGCTGGGCTAAGACTTGATCTTTGGGAGAATTTAAATCACCTCTGTCATTCTATATCTAATTGGATTGTTCTAGGATATTTTAACTTAGTAAGGCATACTGGTGAGAAGGTTGGGCCAAACATGCCTAATATCAATGATATGCTCGCTTTCAAAAAGTGCATTCTTAACACCTCATTGGAGGACTTGGGTGGAGTTGGAGCTGAGTTTACTTGGACTAATAAGCACAGGGATGGCACCAGGGTCTGGTCAAAGCTTGATAGGGCTTTGATTAATACTGATTGGCTCTTAACCTTCCCTGATTCTTTTGTTAGTGTTCTTCCACCACGGGTCTCTGATCATTCTCCTCTTCTAGTTCATGCCTGTGAGGAGATTCACTATAGGAAGAATTTCCATTTTTTAAACTGTTGGATTAATGATCCTGAGTATACTACTATAGTAGCTAGGGGTTGGAGCAGGCAATGTACTGGTTCCCCTGTTCACAAGATGTTTACTAAACTGAAATATGTGAGAGAGGGCTTGACTTCTCTTCATAAACACCACTATTCTGGTCTTACTCAAAGAGTTGAGGAGATTGGAGTCCAACTCATAGATTTTCAAAATGCTATTCAGGAAGACTTGCTCAATCCCCAGTTACTTGAGGAAGAGGCTCAGCTTATTGATACCTATACTAAGTTAAAGCGAGGTGAACTAAGCATGTTGAAGCGGAGAGCTAAGGACCACAATATTAAAGCTACTGATTATCCTACTAAGTATTTCTTTGCCCAAATTGCTAAAAGAAGGCAACAAAGTATAGTGGGGCAAATTATTGACGGGCATTGTAATAATGTAGTAGGAGTTGGAGCGATCAATGAACCTTTTGTTGATTACTATAGGCATCTCTTGGGGGAAAGGCACAATACTACTATGCTGGATAAGGGTTTTATTTCTCAAGGAGCATTCTTATCTCCTTCTGATAAGGATGCTCTGTGTCTTCCTATCTTGCAAAAGGAAATTAAAGATGCTCTTTTTGCTATGGGGAATAATAAAAGTCCAGGGCAGGATGAATTTTCTTCTGGATTTTATAAATCATCTTGGCTTGTTATAAAAGATGATTTTTGTGCTGTTGTGCAGTCTTTCTTTAGGAGGGGTATTATGGCTAAGAAGGCCAACATTACTATTCTGTCTTTGATTCCAAAGAAGCCTTTGCTGAATTCTGTTAGGGACTTTAGACCCATTTCTTGTTGTTCTATTTTCTATTAGACCATAAGCAAAGTAGTGGCTAATAGGCTTAAAGTTTATCTTCCTTCTTTAATTGGCAGAGAACATGGGGCTTTTGTTCATGGTCGAGATATCTTTGAGAATATAATGCTTACTCAAGAACTTGTTAAGGGCTATGCTAGAAAATATTTTTCTCCTATATGCCTGGTGAGAGTTGATATTACTAAAGCGTTTGATTCTCTACAATGGGAATTTATTAAAGACATGCTTCTTAGCTTTAATTTTCCAAAGCAGTACATTAAATGTATAATGGGTTGTATCAGTAGTACCTGGTTCACAGTCAGACTTAATGGTACTAATCATGGTTTCTTTAAGTACGAGAGAGGTTTAAGACAGGGTGACCCCTTGTCCCCATACCTCTTTGTGTTGGCTATGGAAATATTGTCTAGATACTTGAGGGTAATGCATCATGGATATCAAGTTTCTTATCATCCCAAGTGTTTTAGGTTCAATCTTAATCACCTTGTGTTTGCTGATGATTTTATGACTTTTCTTCGAGGTGAAACTCCCTCTATGGTAGCTGCAGCCTCTGTCCTGGATGATTTTGTCTGCTGTCTGGTCTATATGCCAACCCTAAGAAGACTAATGTCTATTATGGTGGAGTTCATGCTAGTATCAAGAAGAAATTCAGGAAGCAACAGGGTTTACCGAGGCATATTTTCGTTTCAAATACTTGGGAATGCCTCTCCACTCTAGTAGGCTGAAGATTCAGCTGTTTAATGATTTGATTTGCAAAATCCAGAATTCCATATCTCACTGAAGCACTAAAATGTTGTCTTATGCAGGAAGGGTGCTACTACTGAATTCAATAGTCTTTGGGCTTGATAATTTCTGGTGCTCTACAATTCTTCTCCTTAAAGACATTCTGAAGAAGATTGGTAAGTATTGAAAGGATTTCCTTTGGAATAGTGTTGATAAGTCGAGGATGATCATGAAGAGTTGGAAGACTTGCTGTAGTCCTAAGAAAGAGGGAGGGTTTGGTATTAAGGACCTCCTTTCATGGAACAAAGTTGTGCTATGCAAGTGGCTGTGAAAGATGGATGTTCAAGGACACTCACTGTGGATGGATTGGAACTCAGCCTAAAACCTTAAGGGTTCCTCCAGTTAGGGAACTTCAGATGCTCCTTATCACTCTGATAGCTGGAGATCAATTCTTCATGTGAAGACAGCTCTGGTGGAGTTAGCTGGGGATATTCCTTCTGCAAAAAAAAATTCTGCATGGTTGTGTTTTAGGTGGGAAGTTTACTACGGCTATAATGTATGACATTATCATACCTAAATACCAAACTAGATAGTGGGCTAGAGTGGTCTGGAGTGGCTCAGTTGTGCCAAGACTTAGCTTCATTAGTTCCTTAGCAATGCAAAGAAAGCTATCTGCTGTGGACAAGCTTTTAGCGAGAGGCTTTCAACTGGTTAAACGTTGTTGTTTATGTAAAAAGGCTGCTGAAACTCATTCTCACCTCTTCTTTAAATGTCAATATACAAACTGGAATTGGAGAGCTATTCAAGCATGGCCTTGCTTTTATGGAAGAACAAATACTCTCTGGCAGGAAGCATGCTGGCTTTCTGCTCGTGGTAGGAGGAGGCACTGGAAATCAGGATACTATGCTAGTAATGTAATTTGGCGGGAACGCAACTCTAGGATTTTTGCTAGTTTAGAGAAAGAGGCGGATAATATTCTTTTTCAAATAAAGTATTTTGTTCGTATTAAGGGTTTTGATGAGCTTAGTTATCTTGATATGAAATAATGAGTCGGTGGCTGGGTTGTAATAGGAGATTATTGGACACTCTTTTGTAAGATTTTTCCTCTTTTGTTCCCCAATTTGGGATGAATAAAATAGGATGTATTTTCTTGAAAATAAAAACCCTAAAATTGGTTTCTAAATTTCATTTAAAAATTTAGTGGCAACTCTTTTCAAAAAGCTAAATAAAAAATGTTCTTTTGAAATAAAAGGCATTGCGTGGATCGAATTTTCTCATCGTTAATTTGGCAACTCCGTTGGGGACTAGTGAAGCTTGAAATGAAAAAGAATGTCTATTAGGAATACATATCATTTAACAGACAAAATAGCGAAAGTAACAATAATAACATTTAACCTTAAGAAAAATTAAGTAAGAGTAGTAGCAACAAAAGTAGTTAACATGTCTCATAATTTGGTTGGTAAGTTTTATATT
This sequence comes from Heliosperma pusillum, assembly GCA_022085475.1. NCBI lineage: Eukaryota > Viridiplantae > Streptophyta > Magnoliopsida > Caryophyllales > Caryophyllaceae > Heliosperma > Heliosperma pusillum. Next base: position 3,209 of record JAIUZE010021145.1, on the reverse strand, counting down.
AATTATATTCTTAAGCATTCTCATGTAAAAATGAATTATACATGATAAATGTATGAATTAAACAAGTCAACACAATTTAAATGGTAATCTAAAATAGTCCTGGCATGGAGGGACACCCATTAGTACATTATAAAGTTTTATTATAGTTGGGGTTTTTTAAAGTCCATAGACCCTAATTAGACGCCTCTAATTAGTTTACCAAATTATAAGTTAATTTAGTGATTAAAAGATCTATGTTACATGCATGCAAATATAAAGGAATGATAAAGAGAAGTAGAAATTTCCTTACATTGATAATGAAAATAACAACAATAACAAATTATTGTCTTAGATGAATTTGTACCAAGCCTAGGACAAACTCCAAAACCCAATCTTCAAATTAGAAGATTTCTACCAAGTTGCGCACCCTAGATGGTACCCAAAATAATCTAAACTTATTATTAACTAGATAATAAGTAAAGATATAATACTACTAATATTAGTATATTACTACTCTAGTAATATGTAGAGAATATTAGTGTATAGATTCGTTTTAGAGAGATGTGGGAGATTTTAGAGAGAAGTAAGCAAAATAAGTATAAAAATGAAGTAGTACAAAAATGAACAATAATTGTTCATTTTTATGGCACAATGGTCGGCCACACTAAGCCCATGTGGCTCCTTATTTTGCTCATTTCTTTATTCCCATGCATAGTGGTATAGTGTACGAATAATGGTAATGATCATGGTATCATAACATGTCATCATCACATTGTGGAGTGTAGGATTAGTAGAGAATAATCACAATTGTTCTCTTCTAGCATAAAACCAGTCCACTTGTGTCCATTATTAAACATTTTGATTTTGGATATTTGTCCCACAAATACTTATTTATGTATAATTATCTTGTATAATTAAGTGTTAATTTGATCATATAACAATTATATGACACAAATTAATTAACAATATGTACTTAACTTTTAAGTGATATTTTACCATTATATCAATATATAATGGGTCTCACAATGCTTAGTTAATTTATTTTACATCTCCTTGTAAATATAATTAACTAATTACCCCAACCTCAAAATATATATAAAACCTCAACTAATTTAGTAAATTAACGATTATTTACTAAACTAGATCTTATTTAATCATATTAAAATAAGATATAAATTTATTATTCAATTATCGTATAATTGAATAATAAACTTAATTGAATTTGAGTTCCAAACTCAATTTCTATAAATTAACTCTCATAACTAAACGTACATATCAAATATATGTAATGTGCTAATTAACTGTATCATATACAAATAATTAGTTCTACTATTTGGGTTTCATCCTATAGATGTGACCGAAACGGATCAATTGATCACCAACATCGTACGACAATAACGTCAAACTTTAGTCAGCCAACCGTTATTGATTTACGTTAATCAACAGACTAATCATATAAATAGTCAATAAATATCCCGAATATATTCCTTAATGAGATTTATTATGTGGCGCACTATTGTGGAGGACACATAATCCAACAATCTCAAACATGTCTGACACAAGTGAGCGTCACCAATTCCCTTGTTTCTTTTCACATCTCCCACTCAACGCAAGGTGTCTTTCAGGTCGCACTTGCGATTAATTATATCTAGAGTGGTTTTCTAGATATGGACAGTAACTGTCTGACCGCAAAATCTACCATAGATCTATTCTGAGCGTGGCCACGCATTTCCAGTAACTACTCCTCGAGTGGCCTAAAGATGTTTTATACCCAACGTGGGTGGACAATTCTTGTTGACCCATCTACTCTGTATAATGCAGATCACCATGACGCAGAAGGTGTCCATCCTCCTCCTTTCACGGCACGACCTAGGACAAAAACCAAAGTCAATCGGAAACTGCACCAACTCAGATAAATGGTCGGCAGTCTAAAGAATCGACTCATTCGAACAAGATAGAAGACCCTGCCACGACCAAGTGTAACAACCCGAAAAGTACCCAATTTTTCTAGTAAAATATCTTACGGATACTTTTCAGCAAACTTAAGTTTTAAAATAGAATTTATTGCTTCGAGTCGTATTTGGAATTTCCGGGTTCGTATTTGGAATTTCCGCAAGATTCCATGAGAATCCCGTTTTAAGTCATCTTTGACTTTTCTTGACTTTTAAGTCGTCTTTGACTTTCTTGACTTTTAATTCATCTTTGACTTTTCTTGACTTTTTATTCGTCTTTGACTTTTCTTGACTTTTAAGTCATCATTGACTTTTCTTGACTTTTAAGTCGACTTTGACTTTCGTTGACTTTTCCGACTCACCCCGTAATTTGAAAGACCGAAAATATATTTGAAAAATGATTTATTTAATTTATTTTAATTTATTAAAATTTATTTGAATTTAAGATAATTTAATATAATTATTTTGAATTTATTCGGAATTAAAGAATAACTTTTACGGTTTAACCCCGAACATCATTTAACTATTCCCGAGTCATCTAAAGTCCCGAAGCAAAACCTGAAACCCGACTTGCCATGGTCACACTGCCACATGTTCTATTCTTCCACTCACTTTAGATCCACTTGATCTTTCTGATTTAAAATAAAATATATCTAAGATAGTTTTGTAAACTTTACGATCTGTCACATGAAAAATAGAGCGCTTAAAAAGACCCGTTTCCTCCATTAAAACGAGCCTATCCCTCACCCTCTCATAGGACTAGATATTTTCTTTCTTTTCATTACAATAACATAATATCTAGATATTTGGTTTAATTAACTTAATATATAATTATATCTAAACAATTACCATAATATAATTATAAAACCCGAGTCAATCCCATAACAACAATTTCAAAACCCGACTCCATAATTCCCCTATATCTACACGGCACTCACCCCACTCTTATTCACTACTTATCTTTTCATTTTACAATAAATCAACTTAATATCTAATTAATACCTTCTTTAATATAATCAAAATCGTCCTTGGTGTTCTTCATCGTTCTTCATCGTTCTTGAGCAAAATCGTCACAAAACCTTCGTTACTTGTTCAAATCCGTCCTAACTTATATTTCTAGAGTCTCCTCTTCGCTCTTCATCTCCACGTACGTTTTATTTCCAATTCCGGCAAAATCGTTTTCAACACTTTAATTATGGAAAATCAAGTTTTTAATTCTAATCATGTTTTTCTTGTCATTTCTTATAGGGGAAGATTTTGAAGACGAGTCTGGTGACT
>JAIUZE010021142.1:0-12986 GCA_022085475.1 Heliosperma pusillum | reverse complement strand
GTCTAGAGTATAACTTGTACAATAAGTATATCAGACCTTAATAAGCTCCAAGAACTAAGATATTACTCCAATGCCTCTAATCTCCACTAACCTAATAATTGCCTCAAACGAATAGTTGACTTGCTCCTCAAAATTACTATGCGAAGTGCTCAAGAGTCAAGATGACCAAAACCTAAATGACTTGATATCGGTACAGGGCCCTATCCCAGGCAGGCTTGATATCAACATACATGTAAGAGTACAAACAAAAAACATCTACTGACACGCAACAAAATGTTTGACACTAAATGATCTCACTTAAATTGACTTGATCCATCATACTTATACCACTTGTGAAATCAGGGCCGTCTTAGAGATTTCAAGGCCTTGTAAAAAATATAAAGATGACCCTATATAAAATTTTAAGAAACAAAATCTATAATAGATGGCCAAAAGGAGTACATTAATGTGGCCAAAAGGTTTTAAACCCATTACCAAGTATTTTTTTTCTTTTTTTTTTAAGTGTTTATAAGTCTACTAGACAACAATTAGAGTTTTATATTTCATTGAATTTTCAATACACCACACTCATTTATCCTTATTTTTTTGGGGACGAAATTTTTGGAGCTCTCTATAGTTGCACAGGCCATACAAGCCCAAAGACGACCCTTGTAATCGAACAGTATGAGAACATCTAACTCCAAATTTTCAAAATACGTACTACTAAAAGCTAAGTAATTGAATCCATGAACATCTCGTACGGGCGTTTATTCCATGGCGGTAGAATAAAGTACTAGTAACTCCTAAATAAGTAAGGTACGTTATTTATTTACCATAAATCTGAGAAATAAGTGAAGCCATCAATAGTAACCACGAGCATGAAAGTGAGAAGCGAGAAAAGCAAAGCCACGGCCCTGAAAATCAATGCCAAAGCTCCTTTCTTCATCCAATCCTCCTTTTGCCACTTTTGAACATCCGATACTCCTCGGAAGTTCGACTCCTGCTTCACCTGTCCCGTCTCACTATCAACCCCTGGCGGTGGCGGAAGGTGCCCCTCCGAAGCTCCTAGATGCTCCATTTTTCGTACAAAGAAATTAAAAAAATGCTGATTGAAAGAGTAGAATAATTTTCATGTACTAATTGCACGCCTATGATATGCGGAGTATATATTTATATGAAAGATGAAAGATGTTTCTATGACCAAGTATTTGGGTTTCATAAAGTCTAACTTGAGAACGAAGAAATGATTTGAATCAAGGGTTCCATGTCATAATGTTAGTGCTACTAACGTTGTACAATCTCCACCGATGTGGTTCTCACTAAGAGACTTGGTTTTACGGATACTAATTCGCATTTCCATTACTTTTTATTGCTCTATTCTTTATTGTCCGCCAACAAACTCCATTGAAAATGTACTTTGCCGTCACTTAAACCAATTATCAATACTCATACGCAGTTGGATGTTAGTAGCAAACTTTTATCTATTAAATAAAATATCCTATGCATTCATCTTATTAATGGCTATTGGCTAATGGCCAAATGATCATCGCCTTTGTTCTCAATATAGTAATATTTCTCTATACAGTTTATATTCGCAAGTCTCCATTAAGACGGTATTATCCGTCTTAAATTTAAGATAGTATTGTCCGTCTTAGGTCAATTACATCTCACTTACATATATAAGAACGCATAGGAAAAAGAAGTACATTTGTTATATTATACAAGTGTGTTAGAACCACACTTGGTTGATGATGCAAAGTTTCATTGTCATTTAATGGTTTGCTTCTTAATTATGATTTATAGCATTTGAACCTCTCAATTATTTCTCAAGAATGGTGCAAGCAAGGATGATCAAAGATGAAGAAAGCCCTAGCCTAAGTCAAATGTTGTAAACGAGGTAGTGTAACATTCTTAGTTTGTCAAGTGACTGCAAAACCATGCAACAGTGCAAGTCACTGTGGTTTCTGATACAACAAAGGAGAATTTTCGAAAATATGAAACGTGTTGATCTTTATAAAGAATTCTTATTTTCAAAAGATTGACTTACTCTAAATTAGAAAAACAAGAGGAGTGTATTTGGATGTTAAAGGTAATTTTATTGAAATACTATTTCCCAAGATTTATGGAAGATAATGTTTTATTTCCTAAAGATTTATGGAAGATAATAATTACCAAATTTTTTATAGAAAGATTTATCTCCCATAAAACTTTATGGAAGATATTCTTTGCTTTGCAAATGGAAAGATTTCTTAAGCATACAAATCTGATTATTTCTTTTGAAATATGATTATAATCTTTCACACACTTTTTCTTCTATAAATAACCTCCTTATTTCTCATTTATTGTTAAGACTTTCAAGAGCATTTATTGAGAAACTTTTGCAAATTATTTCTGAGTTTAAAGCTTTGTTTTCAAGTGTTTGCAAAATTGTTTTTAAGTTTTAAAGTCTTCAAGTCGTTTTTCAAAAGAGCAGTAAATCTCCGTGTATCAGTTCGCTGCACTGTGACATCTAAGTTTGTTCCATGATCTCGTGTTTAGGTCTTAATTGTGATCTCCATGTTCATTAAGTGACCGATTGAGATTAAAGACTCTGTAAACCTGTGAGATAGAACACATAAACTCTTGAAGCGGAGTAGCTTTAAGTTTGAGTGCAACCGGGGTTGGTTGGGGAGTTATTTTCATTGTAAGGGGTTTAGTAAGTTTGAGTAAATTTCTAAACAAGCAATAAAATAACATTGGACGTAGGCTTCGGAGTAGAAGCTGAACCAATTTAAAAACATCGTATTGTTTGTTCATTTACTTTCACATTCCGTTGCTTATTATTTACTTACTACTCATCTCGTTATTTTGCCTGCGCCACAGTCTTCCATACTGTGACGTATTGCATATTTCGCTGCTTTGTCTGTGTCACAGTCCTTCATACCGTGACTCAGACCCACGGTTACTTCTTGTGAACTTAAATTCAATTAAGTTTCTCAAGTCTCGTACTTAATTGTTCTTGCTTGTGTTATCAAATAACCAAGTTAAGTAGAAATTTTTAAAAGTACACCTAATTCACCCCCTCCCCCTCTTAGGTGTTAATCGTTCTTAACTCTTCAATTGGTATCAGAGCCTCAGGCTCTTGATATTGGTTAATACCAACGAGTTGATCCTTTAGTTATGGACGATTCAAAACACACTAAGTATCCCATCTTTAAAGGAGAAAACTATGCTTGGTGGAAACACCGCATGGAGCACTATGTCAAAAGTGCTGACTATGAATGTTGGTTGATCATTCAAAAGGGTCCCCTCAAAATTACGGTCACTAATAAGGATGGTATTAGCGTTCCAAAAGATGAGGATAAATATGTCGAGGCTGATTATAGAAAGGTCGAGAAAAACTCTAAAGCCATGTCTATCCTTCAATATGGCATTGGTGAAAAAGAGATTAACCGGATATCCGGATGTACCACATCCAAAGAGATTTGGGACACCTTAAGCCTTGCTTATGAGGGAACGTCACAAGTTAAAAAATATCGTGTTGACCTTCTCATGCAACAATATGAGATGTTCAACATGACAAGAGATGAGTCAATCAATAGTTTGTCTTCACGCTTTTCTAGTATTGTCAATGACCTTAAGAGTCTAGGAAGAAACTTTGAATCCGAGGACTTAGTTCGTAAAATCCTTCGTAGCTTAACTGAAAAGTGGCAACCAAAGGTTACAGCTATTGAGGAAGCTAAAGACCTATCTACTCTCACCCTTAATGAACTAATGGGCTCTCTTATGGCTCATGAGTTAACTCTCATGAAGCGTTCTAGTGAAAGCTCCAAAGGGAAAGGGCTCGCTCTTAATGCTCTCTCAAGTGATGAGGAGGATGAGGATGACGAGTTTGCAATGTTCACTAAAAACATTGTTGGAATGATTAATGGTCGTAACTCTAAAAGGTTTAGCAACAATACTAGCAAAAGACGTTTTCCAAAGAAAAAAACAAACTCCACTATTGGTTGCTTTAAATGTGGTGACAATGGTCACCAAATCAAAGAATGTCCAAAGTGGGATGACATCAAGTCTAAAGAAAAACGTGACTTTGCCAAAAATCAATATAAAAACAAAGTTATGTCGGCTATTTGGGGCATGTCTGATTCCGATGAAGACGATGTCCTTGAGGAAGAATTAGATGCCAAATTGTGTCTTTCCTCGCGTTTCAATCAAGATGCTCCAAAGTCATCAAAGAAAGAATCAATCAAATGTCTTATGGCTCACTCTGTTGATTCCGATTCAGATTCTGACAATGAGGTAAATGATCTCAAGAAAAAGGTTAGATCTTTCTCCAAAAACAAAGTTTGTCTTCTTTTAGACCAATTTATTGATAAGTGTCGTGTCCAAAACAATAAGCTAGATGCCATGCAAATCGAAATAGAGGACATAGCGGAGGAAAACATCAATTTAAAAGAGTGTCTAAATGAAGTTAAACAAGTTGGTTCATCATCTTGTCTCGAGAAAGAAATTAAAAAGCTGAAAAAACAGAATCTGATTTTGAGTAAAAAGGCTGAACTGGTACATGTCACAGATACATCCACTGTGACATCTGAGTCTAACAAGGAAATCGAGTCACTTACTAAACATGTGTCTTCCTTAACCAAGGAACGAGACCAACTTCTAATGAATCTAACTACATGTGAAAGTCGAAAAGAAGATCTTGTGCAAATTGCTGAAATGTTAAATGTTGAGTCAAGTCATGTAAAAAGTGCCTTAGAACATGCACAAAAATCAAACGATGACCTTCTTGCTCAAATTGAAATTTTACAAAAAGAATTAGCCGAGGCTAAATTGTTTTATCAAAAGTGGGAAGGAAGCCAGAATGTTTTAGAATTCCTTTTAAAACAATCACAAGAATACGAAAAGCTTGAAAAGAATGTTGGACTTGGTTTCAAGCGCAACAGTAACACTCACTATTGCATTCGAAACCGAGACCCAAGCAAGACTGATTTTCGAAGAAGAAAATATGCTGGCCTTCCTGAATATATTATTTGTAACTATTGTGGCAAGACGGGTCATGTGTTTAATGGTTGTGAAAAGAGAGTCCTTGACTTAAAAAAGAGCACTAAAGTAACTAAACAAGTTTGGATTAAGAAAGACTTAGTAAAGCAAGCAAGTCTCAAGAAGGGACCCAAATTTATTTGGGTTCCTAAACTAACTGTTTGATCTCTTATAGGCATTAGTGAGGGGCAGCAACAATTGGTACTTAGACAGTGGATGCTCTCGTCACATGACGGGAAATGAAACCCAATTCCTCTCGCTAGAAGCCTACGATGGTGGCATGGTGACTTTTGGTGACAACAAAAGAGGTGAAATCATTGGTATTGGAAAAGTTGGTAAGTCAAAGTCACTATGTGTCGACAAAGTGTTGCTTGTCAAAGGTTTGAAACACAATCTCTTAAGTATCTCACAACTATGTGATCGTGGTAATATTGTTGAGTTTTATGCTAGTGAATGTAGAATTCTTGATGAAAAAACTAGAGAACTCATTCTTGAAGGAAAACGTGTTAAAGATGTTTACATGACTAATTTATGTTCATTGTCTGGTCAAACTTTATCATGCATGAGTGTCCAAAAGAATGACCCTTGGCTTTGGCATAAACGGTTAGGTCATGTTAATGCTAGAACACTAAATACTCTCAAGAAACTTGATCTAGTAGATGACATTCCTAACATAAAATTTGAATTTAAATCACTATGTGATGATTGTGTTAAGGGAAAACAGGTAAAATGCTCCTTTAAATCCAAAAAGTTTGTTAGCACTTCTCGTCCTCTTGAGCTTATTCACATTGATTTATGTGGACCCATGCGCATTGTAAGTAGAGGTGGAAGTCGCTATATTTGTGTCATTGTGGATGATTTTTCAAGGTATGTTTGGCTACTTTTCTTAAGTTCTAAAGATCAAGCATTTGATGAATTTTTAATTTGGTTGAAAAAGGTCCAAAATAAATTTGGTTTGAAACTTGTCTCCTTGAGATCCGACCATGGAACCGAATTTGAAAATTCATCATTTGAGGATTATTGTGATGAGCATGGTGTTAGTCATAACTTTTCAGCCACTAGAACTCCCCAACAAAACGGGGTTGTGGAACGAATGAACCGAACTCTTGAAAATATGGCTAGGACCATGCTTATTAGTTCTAAAGTGCCAAGGAACTTTTGGGCCGAAGCTGTTAACACTTCTTGTTACATCTACAATCGAGTCATGATAAGAAAAATCATTAACAAAACCCCTTATGAGTTACTACGAGGTAGAAAACCTAACATCTCACATTTAAAGTGCTTTGGTAGTAAATGCTTCATTCACAACAATGGTAAAGATAACCTTGGCAAATTTGATGCTCGTAGTGATGAAGGAGTTTTTGTTGGCTACTCGGACCGTAGTAAAGCTTACAAAGTTTACAATAAGAGAACTATGAAAATGGAAGAAAGCGTTCATGTAATATTTGACGAATCTAGTCTCTTTGTCTTAAATGAACAGGTTGATGAAGAAGAGGATGATGATGATGATTTCGAAATTGGGATGATACGTCATAATATGGATCAAGTAGTTGATGAGGCTGAGCAACAGTCAGAGCCACTGTTGCATGATGAAGCTGGCCAAAATTCAGGGGGAACTAATCCTCCCTCATCTCAAGATGATGCTAGCTCATCCAGGGGGAATGAGGATACAAGTGAGCAGCTTACTCAAACAGAAACTAATCCAGAATCATCCTCACAAAATAATCTGGATGCAACAGTGACGCCCACTGTGACACCAGAACCAAACGAAGCCTCAAACACTCTTGTCCTAAAAAAATGGAAACACCAAAGCTCTCACCCTCTCTCAAATCTAACCAGTGATCTAAATTCTGGAATGAAAACCAGATCATCGCTCCAAAACTTTTGTGCCTTCAATGCATTCCTCTCTCAAATTGAACCTGCCAATGTCACAGTAGCTCTCACTGATACATGTTGGGTGACAGCCATGCAAGAGGAATTACACCAATTCGAAAGAAACAAGGTATGGCATCTTGTCCCTAGGCCCTCTCATCGTACTGTAATTGGTACGAGATGGGTCTTTCGCAATAAGCTTGATGATTCCGGAGAAATCGTAAGGAATAAAGCTAGACTAGTGGTGCAAGGTTTTAACCAACAAGAAGGAATCGATTATGATGAAACCTATGCACCGGTAGCTAGGCTTGAAGCCATACGAATGCTTATAGCTTTTGCATCTCATGTTGGCATAAAACTTTTTCAAATGGATGTAAAAACCGCTTTCCTAAATGGTTATCTTGAGGAAGAAGTTTTTGTTGAACAACCACCGGGCTTTTTAGACAATGAATCTCCTAACCACGTTTTCAAACTTGATAAAGCACTTTATGGTTTAAAACAGGCTCCTAGAGCTTGGTATGATAGGCTTTCAAAATTTTTATTGGAAAATGGTTTCTTACGTGGTTCGGTTGATAAAACATTGTTTATTAAGTCACAGTGTGATGAACTGTTGCTTGTGCAAGTATATGTCGATGACATTATCTTTGGGGCAACAAATGAAGTTCTTTATAATTACTTTTCGGATCTAATGAAATCTGAGTTTGAAATGAGCATGATGGGAGAGCTTGGATTTTTCCTTGGTCTTCAAATCAAGCAAAGTGAGAAGGGAATAATGATCCATCAACAAAAGTATTTGAAAGAAATGCTAAGTAAGTTTGGGTTGACTAATGCTAAACCTTATGCTACACCTATGGCTTCTAACATCAAACTCGACAAAGACGAAAATGGTAAGAATGTTAGTGCAACCGTGTATCGAGGTATGATTGGTTCATTACTTTATTTAACCGCTAGTCGACCCGACATACAATTTAGTGTATGCTTGTGTGCCCGCTTCCAATCAAATCCTAAGGAATCACATTTCAAAGCCGTTAAAAGGATTTTTAGGTACTTGGTTGGAACACAAAACCTATTTCTTTGGTATCCATCTTATTATGATCTTGATCTTGTAGGTTTTTCCGATGCGGACTACGCGGGTTGTGTGGTGGATAGGAAGAGCACTTCGGGTATTGCCACTTTCTTGGGTCCTTGCCTCATCTCATGGGCCTCCAAGAAGCAAAACACCGTCGCACTATCCACGGCTGAAAGTGAATACATCAGTGCAGCGCTCTGTTGCACGCAGATTCTTTGGGTTCGACAACAATTGCATGACTACGGTATTATCTTCGAAACAACTCCTATATTTTGTGATAACACTAGTGCAATTAACATTTCAAAGAATCCCATACAACATTCACGAACTAAACATATCGAGATAAGGCATCATTTTTTACGTGATCAAGTCGAGAAAGGAAATATTTGCCTTAGCTTTTGTAGAACCGAAAATCAAGTTGCAGACATTTTTACAAAACCGCTAGAAAGAGAACAATTCGTAAAACTTCGGTTGGAAATTGGTTTATTGGGTGACATGTGATTCTAGTTATTTTATTTTCCTAAATGATTGACTAGAGTTGAGAACATTCATATGATTATTCTAGTTGTAGCTTAGTTCACTACATGCAAAAATATGGTCCAAGAATATGAATAAGTATGCTTGCATTTGAATTGATTTTGCATTGAGCCACTCAACACATTCATCACAATATTAACCCTCTCAAAGTAAACCGTCAAAACCAAAACCACTCAAAATGCCTCCTAAAACCACCATAAACCGAGAACTCAAAAGCCTTCCAAGCTCTTATGATTCAAATCAACGAGTTCGATCAAAGAAATGAATGTCTTCCCTGCCAAATCCGCTGCCACATCCAAAAATTGGGAAGTACATTTGTTCAAAAAATTCAATGTAGCATGTCCTTCATATCTGTCACAGTCAAGGCCACTGTATCAAAAAGAAAAAAAAAAAAAATTGGAAAGAAAAATTGGAAAGAAAAAAAAAAAAAAGAAAAAGAAATTGAAGTGGAGGTTGAAAAAGAGGTTGAGAAAATTCAAAAGAAAGTCCATATCAAAGAGGAAAGTGTGATTGAACAAGAAAAGGAAATGATCAAAATGTTGGGGTTGTGTGTAGTCCCTAAAAATGATGATAATCCAACCCTTTTGATGTTTGCTTCAAATTAAGAAAATGAAAAGAGTTTCTAACTCAAAGCCTTCAAAGAAGCAGAGGTATTCAAGGAAGAAGAGTGGTATTGTCATAGATCTTGATGAAATTGAGGAAAAGATGATTCTGTTTTATGCCACAGTGCACGTGGCTGTTGCATCTGCTACCTTTTCAGCTATCATTAACCATAAAACCCTTCCTAGCCTTCATATTCCATATCTTAATCCATGTTGGCTTGATGTTTAATAAATTCTTTTGCAAACCGTACTTGTTTTTATCCGTCGAACATATGCTTTGTGTGTTGTTGAACTACGTCAACTGTGTGCGTCAATTGAGTTGTTCTTCTCTTGATGATGTCAAGAGGGGGAAGTATTTTAAATGTGTAAGTGTGTGATCCTTTAACTCTTAGGCTAGCGTTCACCGTAACATGTTTTACCTCATGATTGGATGCTCTACTTAGGTTAATGTAGATTGACCCTTCAAACCTTGATCATGTTTAATTATGTCTTATATTGAATGCTTAAAGTTCGACAATCATGGGCTAAGGGGGAACTTCACACATTATTAAAACTTGCCATCATCAAAGGGGGAATTTGTTAGAACCACACTTGGTTGATGATGCCAAGTTTCATTGTCATTTAATGGTTTGCTTCTTAGTTATGATTTATAGCATTTGAAGCTCTCAATTATTTCTCAAGGATGGTGCAAGCAAGGATGATCAAAGATGAAGAAAGCCCTAGCCTAAGTCAAATGTTGTAAACGAGGTAGTGTAACATTCTTAGTTTTTCAAGTGACTGCAAAAGCATGCAACAGTGCAAGTCACTGTGGTTTCTGATACAACAAAGGAGAATTTTCGAAAATATGAAACGTGTTGATCTTTATAAAGAATTCTTATTTTCAAAAGATTGACTTACTCTAAATTAGAAAAACAAGAGGAGTGTATTTGGATGTTAAAGGTAATTTTATTGAAATACTATTTCCCAAGATTTATGGAAGATAATATTTTATTTCCTAAAGATTTATGGAAGATAATAATTACCAAATTTTTTATAGAAAGATTTATCTCCCATAAAACTTTATGGAAGATATTCTTTGCTTTGCAAATGGAAAGATTTCTTAAGCATACAAATCTGATTATTTCTTTTGAAATATGATTATAATCTTTCACACACTTTTTCTTCTATAAATAACCTCCTTATTTCTCATTTATTGTTAAGACTTTCAAGAGCATTTATTGAGAAACTTTTGCAAATTATTTCTGAGTTTAAAGCTTTGTTTTCAAGTGTTTGCAAAATTGTTTTTAAGTTTTAAAGTCTTCAAGTCGTTTTTCAAAAGAGCAGTAAATCTCCGTGTATCAGTTCGCTGCACTGTGACATCTAAGTTTGTTCCATGATCTCGTGTTTAGGTCTTAATTGTGATCTCCATGTTCATTAAGTGAACGATTGAGATTAAAGACTCTGTAAACCTGTGAGATAGAACACATAAACTCTTGAAGCGGAGTAGCTTTAAGTTTGAGTGCAACCGGGGTTGGTTGGGGAGTTATTTTCATTGTAAGGGGTTTAGTAAGTTTGAGTAAATTTTCTAAACAAGCAATAAAATAACGTTGGACGTAGGCTTCGGAGTAGAAGCTGAACCAATTTAAAAATATCGTATTGTTTGTTCATTTACTTTCACATTCCGTTGCTTATTATTTACTTACTACTCATCTCGTTATTTTGCCTGCGCCACAGTCTTCCATACTGTGACGTATTGCATATCTCGCTGCTTTGTCTGTGTCACAGTCCTTCATACTGTGACTCAGACCTACGGTTACTTCTTGTGAACTTAAATTTAATTAAGTTTCTCAAGTCTCGTACTTAATTGTTCTTGCTTGTGTTATCAAATAACCAAGTTAAGTAGAAATTTTTAAAAGTACACCTAATTCACCCCCTCCCCCTCTTAGGTGTTAAAAGACATCTACTTTCGTATTTCCGTTTAAGTATGTTTATTGTGATATGGCTGGGAGAACCCGGAGTTACTCCCCATTGACCGTGGCGTTCATGTTTTTCATGGATGAACAGGTTGCTTGATTGGATGGCTTTTTGCTTGTGGTATTTTGGGTTCGGGTGTGAGCTAGCGGGCGTTGGCCTGGATCAGTCACCTCTAGACGTTGTTTAGATAGTTGCTAATAACTTTGATGTTGGATAACATTTTTAGAGACTACGTCTCTTGTAATATTTTATACTTTGGTTTGTAATTATTGACATTCCTCGTACTTTTCTATTTGCATGTAAAAAGTTTTAAAAACACAGTATTTTCCGCTATATAAATCACATGCTTGTTATGTTTTATTTCCGCATTCGCGAGGGTTGTCACAGAGCGAACCAGCCAAGGTACATCTTCGCCATCAACAACGATGAGAAAAACCATATCAAACCTTGGTACCAAGTCACCCATAACTACAAAACCAAAAACAATCCCTCCAAACTCCTATCCAAGAGGACACAAAGCTATCCGTTTACTTGCATCACAATTAATGATAAACCAAAACCAACTCTACAAAAGAACACCTCAAGAATCCTTCTCCTTTGCATTGACCATACCAAAGCAAAGAAAATCATGGAAGATGCCAACAACGGAGAGTGTGGCCCTCACATGAGCACAATGATACTAGCAAGAAAAATATTGCGGTTAGGTTACTATTTGACCACTGTGGTAATGGAGTGCAGAAACGACATCAAACATTGCCACAATTGCCAAATTTTTGCCAACATAAAACAAATACCGCGATAGATACAACAAACAAAACACTCATCAGCATCATCGAGAAAATGCAAGACAATT
Organism: Heliosperma pusillum; assembly: GCA_022085475.1. Lineage (NCBI taxonomy): Eukaryota > Viridiplantae > Streptophyta > Magnoliopsida > Caryophyllales > Caryophyllaceae > Heliosperma > Heliosperma pusillum. The sequence goes on along the minus strand of JAIUZE010021142.1, from coordinate 1,099 downwards.
ACCGTGATTGACCTAGAAAACTCCGTTCACCCTCTGGGAATACCGAACCTCAATTCGAACTCCCACAGGAGCGACACCATTCTACCTAGCACATGGGATGGAAGCGGTGCAGCCAGTAGAGTGAGAGATCCCATGTATGCGCATTCTACTAAAAAACCAAGTCCCCGAGGCAGAATGGACCCGACAACGGCGCGAACAACTCATCCTCCTAGATGAATGGCGGCTTAACGCGTTACGCAACATTCATTTATACTAACGACGTACACAACGAGCGTTCAACAAAAAAGTCAAACCCAAAAACATTATAGAAGGCGATTTAGTTCTAAACCCGAGCACCATTACCTGTCAATCCGAGGGGGAAATTCAAACCTAATTGGGCAGTCTCTACCTTGTAAGAAAAATCCTTTCGGGGGTGCAGTGAATTTGAGTAACCTAGACGGGGCGGACTTCACACACCCAACCAACCTAGACCAAGCCAAGAAATGCAACCCTTGAAACTTAGCACCAACAACTGCCCTAATTTTGCAAGTAGCAACCACAATCTAGCATCGACAACCCTTCTAATTTTAAAATGCATATTTATCGAGTGTAAGCCACGACACCTTGCCATGTTTCCAATAAGTTTAGGATAGTCATTCCCCTAGTTTGATCCCGTTAACTTGCGAGGTACGTTTCTTTAAATGATTATATACATACACTAGGAGTGTGTCTAGCAAGGTAATTAGTGTATCTAGCCATCTAAAGAAGTGTATCCAGTTTAATGTCGACCCTAGGCTAAATAGACCCACTCATAAAATTAATTAGCTAGATACAAACCTTTAACTAGCTACTGGTTTGGTACGAAAGAAGAGTACTAAACCAATGTCTAGATTCATAATCCTTTAAGTTACTATATACATACATTTATTTTAAGTTGTTAGATACGAATGATATACAATAAATTTAGATGATTTCCCTTCTTTATTCTCTTCTATTTTGACCTTATTTATAGTGGTTTTTAGAGTCGGTTTGATTATATTTTGCCACTTATTTAGCGTACTCTGTAAAGAGAGGAAATGAGGAATACCCCACCATCCCTCTGTCAGCAGGTCACCGGCGC
>JAIUZE010021125.1:0-13160 GCA_022085475.1 Heliosperma pusillum | reverse complement strand
TTTGAGCACCAAATCCCCTTCTTTGATGTTCCTGGACATAACCCGTTTATTAAAGGCTCGTTTGATATGTGCCTGATATGTCTGTACATTATGTAATGCGCGCAGCCTTCGCTGGTCCAAGAGGACAAGTTCATCATATCTATCTTCTTTCAATCAGCTTCTGGAATTTGACTTTCCAAAAGAATACATAGAATTGGGATTTTCAGCTCTACTGGTTGTACAACTTCCATCCCGTAAGTAAAACAGAAAGGAGTGGCCCTAGTGGGTGTCCTAACTGAGGTGCGATAGCCCCATAATTCAAAGGGTATTTTGCTTGGCCAGTCGCTGTAATTGTGGATCATTTTCTTGAGGATTGTGATGACATTCTTGTTAGCTGCCTCTACCACGCCGTTAGTCCGAGGCTTGTAAGGCGAGGAATGATGATGCTTGATTTTGTATTTGGCTAGCAATTGCTCAGTCTCAGCCAGGAAGTATGATCCATTATCACTGATGACTTTGTGTGGACAACCATATCGACAGATGATATTGGTTTGTATGAACTTTGCCATAGTTTTAGTGTTGAGACTAGTGTAGGATGCTGCTTTGACCCATTTAGTGAAATAATCAATGGCTACCAAAATGAAAAAGTGACCTCCTGTTCCGTTTGGGGTGATCTTTCCAATGATGTCGATTCCCCAAGCAGAAAATGGCCAAGGAGAGGTCATGGTGTAAAGCATCGAGGAAGAAACATGCAGCACATTCACGAAGATCTGGCAATTGTGGCACTGTCTGACGTACTAGTAACAATTTGACTCCACTGTCGTCCAGTAATATCCTAAACGCGTGATCTTCTATGCCATCATGGGTCCGCTCATGGTGGGACCGCATTCTCCATCATAAACTTCTTCCATTACCTTTTGTGCTTGGGAACGATCAAGGGAACGTAAGATGACACCAAGAGGTGTTCTTTTGTACAACTCCCCTTGCATGAGGAGGTATCGAGAGCCTAGGAAGCTTATTGCGCGTTGTCCTATCTTTTCTATTTATGGTGGATATATACCATTGAGTTTGAAGTTTAAAATGGTTTGGAACCAGGGTTCCTCTAGGCTTTCTTCTTCATCTGTAAGCTGGTGCACATAGGCTGGTTCTGACCGCTGTTCGATGCATAAAGGCATTTGGATTATGTTGTCTGGTATATTGATCAAGGCTACAATTTTTGCAAGAGCGTCTGCGAACTGATTCTCTTTGCGAGTTAGATGTAGATAACTGACTTGATCAAAGAATTGGGCGACCTGATCTATCCTAGCCTGATAGGGTGATAGACTTTCACTTTGAATTTTCCATAATCCTGTAACTTGGTTAATGATCAAGGAGGGGTCTCCATGAACTCGAAGATTCTTAATGTCTAAACCGATTGCTACTTATAGGCCAATTAGGCAAGCTTCATATTCTGCCGCGTTATTTGTCACCTCAAAGTCGAGTTTGACAGATAGTGGTGTATGCTCACCTTCAGGAGAAATGAGCAATACTCCCACTCCAAATTCTCTTAAATTTGACGCGCCATCAAAATAAAGGTCCCAGGAGTCTACACAAGTCTGTAGTATGTCCTCGTTTGGAAATGACCACATGTCTAATGCTTGGGCCTCTTTGATAAGATTATCTGCGAAAAACTAAGCGACGATGCGTCCCTTTATCACTTTCAGAGGTACATACTTCAGATCGAACTCTGAGAGCATTAAGGTCTATATTGCCAAACGTCCGTTGAGAATGGGTTTCTTGAAGTGGTATTTGACGGGGTCCATTTAAGAGTACACCTTGACAGAGTAGCTAAGCATGTAGTGGCGTAGCTTCTTTGTTGCTCATACAAGAGCGAGACATGTCTTTTCGTGAGGTGTGTATTTACAGTCATATTCCAAGAACTTCTTACTAAGATAGAAGATATCTCTTTCTTCTTTTCCAACGGTCTGTGCAAGCATAGTCCCCATGGCTATTTTTGTGACTGTGAGAGATAAACCAAGAGGTTGATCTTGTTGGGGAGGCATTAACACTGGTGGCTTAGCCAATATCTTCTTAATCTTGTCAAATGCTTTTTGACAGCCGTCATCCCAAATGGTATGATCTGTTTTCTTTAGCTTTTTGAAAATAGGTTTGAAGATCATAGTGAGTTTCGATATGAACCGGCTCACATACCGTACCTTGCCCAAGAATCCTCTAACCTCTTTCTCTGTTTGGGGCTGCGGAATTTCAATTAGGGCTTTGATCTTGGATGGATAAATTTCTATTCCCCTCTGGTTGACGACATATCCCAGAAGTTTGCCTGATGTTACTCCAAATGCACGTTTATGAGGATTGAGTCTCATGTTGTATTTGTGCAATCTGAGGAAGAATTTGCGAAGGTTGTCGATGTGTCCCTTTTTGTCCTTGGACTTGACAATCATATCATTTGTGTACACCTCTACTTCTTTATGCATCATATCATGTAACAACGTAGTCGCGGTACGTTGATATGTAGCTACGACATTAATTAACCCAAATGGCATAATCGTATAGCAATATGTGCCCCATTGAGTGACAAAAGTTGTCTTATGCATATCTTCCTTGGCCATTTTGATCTGATTATACCCAGCATAACCATCCATAAAGGATAACAACGCGTGATCTGCCGTATTATCTGCCAATATGTCGATATGTGGTAAAGGGAAATCGTCCTTGGAACTTGCTTTGTTCAAGTCTCTAAAATCAACACAAACCCGGATTCACCCATCCTTTTTGGGTACAGGGACTACGTTAGCCACCCTGTCAGAGTACTCGGAAATTTTGATGAACCCGACTTTGAATTACTAATCGACTTCTTCTTTGATCTTTAGATCTCATTCAATCCTCATTCGACGAAGCTTCTACTTTACAGGTTTGAAACCTGGTTTAATTGGAATTCGGTGTTATGCAAATATCTATCAATCCCTGGCATGTCCTTGTAAGACCAAGCAAAAACGTCTTTGAACTCGTGTAGGAGGTCGACGAAATTGGCCCTTTCGGCCGGGTTTAAAGTCGTCCCTATCCTAAGTTCTCGGGGTTCTAGTTCGGTTCCTACGTCGATGGGTTCAGTATTTTCTAAGACTGATGCCCATTCCTCCTCCTGTAGTATTTCTTTATTTATATAGGCAGGTAATTTGATTGAGTATGGGTCGGGATCATCCTCACTATCATCGTAAATAAAATTGCATTCAGAAAAACACAAGGAGTAAGCAGAATCCGATTTATTCATATTAAATTTTGAAAATACCTGAAATAAAGAGGACATATGTTCATTAGTCAGTGGCGGTAAGGGAACAGTTGTTGGGACATTCCCCAAGCTGCTTTTATTATTTGATGCTATACTAGAAGAAACAAAGGGATGTGGGGGGGGGGGGGGTGACGACGTGAGCAGACTCTCTAGGAACTTTGCTAGACTAAGACTCTGACTCTAATTGAATTCATTTTCTTCTGGTTCCCTTTGATAATCTCTTCTTCTCCTGTAGTGACCTTGAAGAGCTTTCCTTGATTGTTAGTCCACTTGATCGGCTTTCTCCATCCTTTTGGCTGACTTGAGCGAGCGTTGGTGATCAATTTTGTAGGGTTGAAATGATCGTCCTAATGTATCATGGTAATGATCTTATCCTGTGCAGCTCTGACGAATCGATCTTCCCCAAACAGGAGACTAACGGCTTGCTCGTGTAAACAAGGTGTTTGACGGTAGGAACCGTTTCTGAGGGAATAAAATAGCAATCGTGGAAGACCTCGATTCCAGCTAATTATATTTCTTTATAGTGCCACGGTTCGGGAAACTCGTGAAAGTATTCTTGACTCCCCACCCTAACGAAGTATCCAATCAGAGTAGAGAGATTAGGTCGCATTTGGATTCCTTTAGCTTTACGATTTTGGACTTGAGTAAGCATTTCTAGGGTTTCTTCTTTCATGAGTTTGTATCCCAATTCTAATGGTATCTTTCCATAATTGCCCTCTTTGTAAGGTGCAAAGGTACTCTTCCTGATGGGGTTCAATGGTGCAACAGGAGTATGTGATCAAGACAAGACACGAGCTCAAGACAAGACTCAACATCAAGACAACAACACCATTCAAGACAACAACATCCTTTCAGACAACACCATGACCAGTTATGACAATGTCCTATTCAGTCCAAGCCACAACCACTTCAATCCTGCTAAGACAACACCCCAACAACCAGAACAAAGCCTAGCCATCCACTTCCCAAGACTAAGCCACAACAAGACACAGCCAACAGCCCAACAAACCCAACACAACAAAAACAGCCCCCAGCCAAAAACAGCCTATCACAGCCTTTCTAAACAGGGTCCATGGGGGCCTCACACAATCAACCAAGCCTAACCAACCCTCAAACCTATGTCTTGGGAAGGTCCTCTACAACTTTCCCCAGGACTTCCCTTCCAAGAAACAAACACACAAAGAGTTAGCTTAGGGACAACTTCAGACTGTCCAGATTTCAGCCTTTTGCAGTAGTTAACATGTCACTATCAAACTTTCCTTTTATGATCAAACAAGCTCGAGGGCCTTTTAGCAGGACCTTTGGCATCCATCCCACTTCAGTTGAGCTCAAGAATCAAGCTCAGAAGTCCACCCCTCCACCAGTTTCAACCCCAACAAACCAATTAAGGCAGATTGTCCTATTAGAACTACTTTTCTACTTTATTGCTTTATGCTGAACAATGTAGCTGTTATTTCTGTTTCTTTTGCAAACCCATTGTGGCCCTAGGATGTAATGAACGAATAGGATGTAATCTCCTTGCCTATATAAGGCCTTTTCCTAATGAATGAAAGACAGATTTGAAGTAAAATATAAAACTGAAACCTTGTTTCTGTTGCAATCTCTTGGCTGTGTGCTTGAGACAACTTCCTTTGCTTTGTGCTTGGAAGTGAGCTTGGGTCCTTAGCTGTGTGCTGGGATCAAGGTTCAACCCTCAATCATTGGCTTTGTGCTTTGGTTAAGGTTCTATCCTTGTTCTTTAACAATCAATTCAAACAGAAACAGAGTATTTGCAAAGTGTCTTAACCTTAGTTCAAATTGTCATTGTTTAGTTGTCTTTCTGAATAGTTTCAGTGCAAATTGGTTATCAGAGCTTTGGTTTGTGAGTTCATCTACCTAACTGAAACAGGAGTAGAGCTCCATCATCACCAAGCCAAGAACTCAGCTAGCCAGGATTGCACCATTACAGCCAAAAGGTCCCAACCAACCCCCAACCAAACAGGCAAGAGCCCCACACCAAAGGCACCAGGCATAACACTCCCCAAGCACCCCCATTACAGTCAAGAAGCAGCAACAAGTCAAGCAAGCACAACCACAAGAAGGGTCACAAGAGCAGGGTCCAGTTTCCTGAAAAACAGTCAAGACCAGCCAGAGTATAAATCAAATATCATGCAGTACGAGTCCAACCAGGGGCTCCATCTTCTTTTCCCTTAAAGTTGAGGTCCTTAGCAAGAGAAAAGTCCAGGACAAGTTTTCCAAATAAAGTCTAGAAGTCCATCTAAAACAGCCTAGAAGAGTGAAGATCATATGGAGGAGTCAGCTGGCACCAAGGCCAATATTTCTGTCCAAAGCTCCTTATTTTTGTGTGTGATCAACCTCAAGTGTAGTTAGTATGTTAGGAAGGTCGTATATGAAGCCTTTGTCAGCCCCAAACACAGCAAGAACAAGCCAAGCAAAGACTCCCCAAGACAGTTTGCAGACTTACCATTTCTGGAAAGAAACAAACCTACTTTTGCAGTCTTTCTTTTCTCTGTTTTACAGTCTGTTTGTTGTCCTCATTAGCTGACTTTGTAGTTGTTTTTATCAGTAAGATGTAAGGCTTTAAGCCCTTAGATGTCCTTGTTTTTCAAGGGTCAGGATCTGTTGTCATTTGCCTATATAAGGCCCAAGTTGTAACCTAAAGAGACAGACTTTGATTAATATAATTCTGAACTTTGTTCAAAACAATCCTTCAGCAAAAGCTAAGTATTGTAGCATTCCTTAGTGAGCTTGTGTGTGAGCTAAGACTGCAGGGATTAGAACTCATTACTTGTGTGTCTTGAGTCCTAACACCACCCCTTGTCATCTGTGCTTGTGTGCTAGGATGCAAGGTACTATCTGAATTGCCTAGCCTAGTGCAGGTTGTTGAGGGTCTTTTCCTAAACAAGTGAGCCAAGTGTGAGGAAGTGCTAACCGTGGCCTATCCATACAACAAAACCATCCTTTTCTAAGAAGTTTCAGTTCAATTGGTTATCAGAGCTTTGGTTTGTGAGTTCATTTATCTAACTACATTCAAAAATACAAAAACCAACCATGAGTGAAGAGAGATTAGCAGGGCTTGAAACTACAGTTACTGGCCTTGCTAGAACTGTCATGGAGATCACAACATCCTTCAATGAGTACTTAGATGGCCAGCTCAACAATGGTGGAAGGGGAGGCAGAGGACGAGGTAGAGGAGCACCTGTGCCACCTGTTGCAGCAAGAAGAAGGCAACATATGGAGCAGGAGGAGGCTTCAGATTCAGATAACTCAGAGCAGGCCCTTCCTAGGCACCATGACAAAGACTTAAAGGTAGAAATCCCTGACTTTCTAGGTAGTATGAACCCTGATGACTTCCTAGACTGGTTAAGGACAGTAGAAAGAGTCTTTGAGTTTAAGGGTTACACTGATAGGAGAGCCTTTAAAGTTGCCATCATGAAGTTAACAGGATATGCTTCCCTGTGGTATGAGAATATGAAAGCTCAAAGAACTAGGGAGGGTAAGGATCCTATTAAATCTTGGGATAAACTGAAAAAGAAAATGAGGATTAAGTTTGTATCAAAAGACTACACTCAAGACATGTTTATCAGACTTACCCACCTAAAACAAGAAGGTAGACCTGTTGAGTCCTATTTGAGGGACTTTGAGCAACTCACACTACAATGTGAGATTACTGAAAAGCCTGAGCAGAAGATAGCTAGGTTTTTAGAGGGTCTTGATGAGAAGATAGCCAGCAGAGTAAGGTTGCAGCACCTTTACTCTTTTGAGGAAGCAGTGAGTCTAGCCTTAAGGATTGAAAAGCTAGGGAAGGGAAAATCAGTCCCACCCAAGCCACAGACTAGACCTTCTTTCAAACCCTTCACTGGAGTAAGAATAGGAGAACCCTTAGTCCCAGCCAAGCCCTCAGTGTCAGACAAAGGCAAGGCCCCTGAGACAGACTTGAGAAAGACAGTATCCCTTAAGAAGTGCTTTAAATGTCAGGGCTTTGGGCATTTTGCTAAAGAATGCCCCTCTAAAAGGGCTTTGAGCAGTATGGATGTTGTAGAATGGGGTGAAGATGAGATCCTTGTATGTGAGGAGAGTTTGGAGGAACATGAGGAAGAGCCTAGAGAGGAAATGATAGAACCAGATGCAGGCTTGAGTCTGGTAACCTGGAGGGTTATGCACACCCAACCTCAACCATTAGAGGATGATCAGAGGCAGCAAATATTCAGGACCAGATGTACTATAAGGGGAAGGGTTTGCAACATGATAATTGATGGGGGAAGCTGTACCAATGTGGCATCCACAACTCTAGTGGAGAAACTATCCCTAACTACACAAGAACACCCCCACCCCTATAAACTGAGATGGCTGAACAAGGGAGTGGAAGTAAGAGTTGACAAGCAGTGTGTTGTGCCATTCTCTATTGGCAAGGGATACACTGATGAGGTCTTGTGTGATGTTCTACCTATGGATGCTTGTCACCTTCTATTAGGCAGGCCCTGGGAGTTTGATAGGGATTCTGTACACCATGGCAGGGACAACACCTATGTTTTCAGGTTTGGTAACAAGAAGATCATACTAGCCCCCTTACCCCCCAATGTTAAAGGGAACATTACCCCTGTCAATGACATTTCCAAGGAAGTCTTACTACTGAGTGAAGCTGAGATGGTTCAAGAGCTTATGGGTGATGAAGTTGTGTTCATCCTGCTAACCAAAGAGGTCCTACTTCCCCAAGGAAACATTCCAGCTGAGGTTCAACAAGTATTGAAGGATTATGGGGATGTGTTCCCTGCTGATTTGCCTAGTGGACTACCCCCTCTTAGAGGGATAGAGCATCATATTGATCTCATTCCTGGAGCAATGCTACTGCAGTGATATTATAGGGGTGTGTTAGGAATTGGACCCTAGACTCCTATCTAGCACTGGATATGGATGTTACTCAACTCCCACAGCTCAACACAGGGAATCAAACAACAAACTAGACTAGTTAAGGCTCCTTACCACAGCCAAGCACAGGTAAGCAGACTTGAACTAAACAACAAGCAAAACACCCCACAGTCTATGCACAGGGATATCTTAACTTGCCACAGACTTAGATCAACAACCACAGCCTAGCACAGGAAGTTATCTGGCCTGACTTTCAACCAAGACAATGCATAAGTTGGAAAGATTTTAGAAATGAGAACAATGCTCAGTTTTTTCATTCAATAATCAACTGCCTTGTACAAAAGAGCATGGGTCCTTATATAGGCCTCAATGCTGGATGTGATTACAACCCTAGAGTATCATCTAAGGGCCAAGATTAACTATTAAAAGATGACAAAATACTGGCTAGAAATACAGACTGCTAATGCTAAAAGAAAAACAATAAAACAGACAAAATGCAGACATTTGACAATGACATGCTCCAGGTTGTGCTTGTTGCTTGGTGTTGGCTTGGAACTTGTGGACGAGGCTCATCAATGCTCCTTGACCTTCTTCTGCAGTAGTTCTAATAGTAGGGAAGACAAGGAAAGACTTTTGGAGATAGTCTTTCAGTTTTTAGCTAGAAATGGAAAGACTGCTTTATGCTTTATGCTTTAGGTAGGCTGTTTTGATTTGGATTTTTAGGGTAGTTGTGTTGTGTTTTGGAACTGGTTCCCTAGGACTTTTTTGGACCTAGGTGGGTAAGGTTTTAGCTGGGCTTGGTGGTAGCTGGTGGTTCAGAGTGTGGTGGTAGTTATGCCTTCCCCAAGTGACTGGTGTAGGCTGTTTTTGTGATTTTGTGGTGGGGTGTTGGTGGGCTTGTCTTTGGCTTGCTTGGCTCGTGCTTGGCTCGTGTCCTGGCTCATGTCCTGGCTCGTGTCCTGGCCAACATTGCTCAGCTTGCAGCTTCCCCTTTTGTTACCCATCCCTTGCCCCCAGATTGACCCTTGGATACCCATGTAGACCTCCCCTTGGTTGCCAATGCTCACCCCTTGATCCCCCTTGGCCTGCCCCCTGTCCCTGGTGTTGAATTCTGCCCTGCCCTGTGCCCCAGCTCCTGCTGCATCCTCCTCTGGTTGAATTGGGCTTGTCCTCAAGCCTGTAGCCTCCTCATCTCCAGAATCCCCATAGTATGGACTGAGATCCCCTACATTGAAAGTGCCATGAACCCCATAGTCTCCTGGTAGATCAACCTTGTATGCATTAGGACCAACACTTTCTATGATTTCAAATGGACCATCAGCTCTAGGCATGAGTTTGTTCTTCCTCCTAGCTGGGAACCTCTCCTTCCTCAAGTGGAGCCACACTAAATCCCCTGGCACAAACTCCTTCTTGGACCTAGGAACCTTGGACTGTTTCTTGTACCTCTCATTTGCCCTTTCTATTTGCTTTCTGACTGACTCATGAAGCTTCACCATCTGCTCAACCCTCCTCTTTGCATCAAAGTTCACTTCTTCCCTTGGTATGTTAGCTAATTCCAGTGGCATAAGTGGATTAATCCCATAGACAACCTCAAATGGACTGTGACCTGTGGCAGATGAGGGTGCTCTGTTGAAAGCAAACTCAGCATGAGCTAGCTTCAAGTCCCAATCCTTCAATGACTTGCTTACCAGACACCTCAAGATCCTCCCTAGAGTCTTGTTTGTGACCTCAGTTTGGCCATCAGTCTGAGGGTGGTGAGAGGTGCTGAACAAAAGCCTGGTCTTCAAGAGCCTCCATAGTGTTTTCCAGAAGTAACTCATGAACTTAACATCCCTGTCTGAGACTATTGACTTAGGAACCCCATGTAGTCTCACAATCTCCTTCAAGTATAGCTCAGCAACACTTGCAGCATCCTCAGTCTTCTTGCAAGCCACAAAGTGAGCCATCTTGCTAAACCTGTCAACAACAACCATTACAGAATCCTTACCTCTTTGTGTCCTAGGTAGTGCAACAATAAAGTCCATGCTCACATCCTCCCAAGGTTTGTTTGGCACTGGTAGTGGAGTGTAAGGTCCAGTCTGGAAAGAACTCTTGGCTTGTTGACATGTGGAGCACCTCCTGAGGACAACCTGAACATCCCCTATCATCCTGGGCCAGTAGAATTGATCCTGCAGTATTTCAAGTGTCTTTTGAACCCCAAAGTGTCCCCCTAGTCCTCCTGAGTGTACTTCCCTGATGAGTAGATCCCTGTAAGAACCCCTTGGAATGCATAGCTTGTTTCCTTGGAACAAGAACCCCTCCTGCAGCATGTACTTCCCCCCTTGAGTCCTTCCTCCTCCAGTTTGTGTGATCCATTCCTCAGCAAAGTCAGGGTCCTCCTTGTACAATTCTTTCAGAAATTCAAACCCCAACACCCTTTGCTCCATGACTGCTAACAAAGAATGCCTCCTTGACAGTGCATCTGCCACAACATTCTGTTTCCCCTCCTTATACTTACTAGAGAATGTAAAGGATTGTAGAAACTCTACCCACTTGGCATGCCTGTGATTCAGCTTGTGTTGGCCACTGATATACTTCAATGCCTCATGATCTGAGTGCAGAACAAAAGGCTTTGGCTTCAAGTAGTGCCCCCAATGCATGACTGCTCTGATGATGGCATAGAATTCCTTATCATAAGTGGAGTACTTGAGCTTGGCACCATTCAGTTTCTCACTGAAATAAGCAACTGGCTTTTGCCCTTGTATCAACACTGCCCCAATGCCAACCCCACTAGCATCACATTCTACCTCAAACAGCTGATCAAAGTCAGGTAGTTTAAGGATTGGAGTCTCACACATCAACCTCTTGATCCTCTCAAAGGATTGTTGGGCCTCCTCAGTCCACTGAAACTCCCCTTTCTTCAAGCACTCAGTGATGGGTGCTACAACTGAACTGAAGTTCTTGATGAACCTCCTATAGAATGAAGCCAACCCATGGAACCCCCTTACCTCAGTGATGGTTTTAGGTGTAGGCCATGTTTGAATGGCTGCAACCTTCTCCTGATCAACTGAGATTCCTCTTCCTGACACAATGTACCCTAGAAATGCTACCTCCTCAACCATGAAGGTACACTTCTCTAGCTTCCCATACAGCTTCTGCTCCTTTAAGATCCCAAAGATTGTTTCAAGGTGCCTGAGATGTTCCCCTCTGCTGCTACTATACACTAGGATGTCATCAAAGTAAACCACAGCAAACCTGCCCAAACAAGGCCTCAACACTTCTGTCATAAGTCTCATGAAGGTGCTTGGTGCATTGGATAGTCCAAATGGCATGACAAGCCATTCATACAGACCATGTTTTGTCTTGAATGCAGTCTTCCATTCATCCCCCTCTCTGAGCCTCACCTGATGGTAACCCTGCCTTAGATCAATCTTAGAAAAGACCTGAGCTCCACTTAGCTCATCAAGCATGTCATCTAGCCTTGGAATGGGGAACCTATACTTGACTGTAATGTTGTTGATTGCCCTGCTGTCAGTGCACATCCTCCAGGTGCCATCCTTCTTAGGCACTAGTAGAGCAGGTACAGCACAAGGGCTTAGGGACTCCCTCACAAACCCTTTGCTCATAAGCTCCTCAATCTGCTTCTGCAACTCCTTGGTGGCAGTTGGGTCACTTCTATAGGCTGGCCTATTTGGTAGAACAGAACCTGGGACCAAATCAATGTGGTGCTCAATCCCTCTTAGGGGTGGTAGTCCATCTGGTAATTCTCTTGGAAAGACTTCCTTGTATCTCAAGATCAAAGGTTCAACCTCTGCTGGCAACTTGGAACCTTCCCCTTCTGTTACTTCCTTAGATAACAAGATGATCACAGGTTGTTCTTGCTTCATCTCCTTGATCATAGCTGCCTCTGATAAAAACAACACCCCATTGACCTCCTCTGGCACATTGGGACTCCCACAATTTCCTGGTTGGGTGGTAGAGGTGTCAAAGTTACCTTCTTTCCCCCATGCCTGAAGCTATAGGTGTTATCCCTACCCTGATGAGTGGTGTTTCTATCAAACTCCCAAGGCCTCCCTAGTAGTAGGTGACAGGCATCCATTGGTACTACATCACACAATACCTCATCTTGGTATACCCTCCCAATAGAGAATGGCACCAGGCATTGCCTATCAACCCTCACCTCAGCCCCCTTGTTAAGCCATCTCAGTTTGTAGGGGTGTGGATGCTCTTGAGTAATCAGACTTAGTTTGTTTACTAGGGTGATGGAAGCCACATTGGTACAACTCCCCCCATCAATGATCAAGTTGCATACCCTCTCTTGAATGGTGCACCTGCTTCTGAATATCAAAGACCTCTGGTCATCCTCCAATGGAGTATGTTGAGAGTGCCTGACCCTCCATAGGACCAAGTTATGGCCTGTGTCAGGATGAGCCATGACCAAGTCCTGCATTGGTTCCTCCTCAGCTGTCACTACCTCTAACACCATGCTGTCATCAACCTCATACTCAACTAATCCCTCCTTCTCCCCCTCTTCTACCTCCATAAGTGTCATGGTTCTCTTAGAAGGACAGTCCTTCCTAAAGTGACCATAACCTTGGCATTGGAAACATCTGATTTTGTTCTCAGTTGGGGCGGGGTTGGGTTTAGAGTTCACAACTCCCTTTCCTTTGTCTGTGGTTGACTGGCTGGTTGTTTTAGGGGTCTCTCCCATCCTAACACCACTGTAAGGTTTGTATGCAGGTCTAGTAACAGGCTTAGGTAGAGTTGGCTTGGTTTTCCCCATTTTTTCAACCCTTAAAGCTAGGTTGACAACATCATCATAGGACCACAAAGGTTGCATCCTTACTCTAGCAGCAATGCTCCTATCTAGACCCTCTAAGAATCTGGCAATCCTTTGCTCAGGTTTCTCATTGACCTCACACTGAAGAGTCAATTGCTCAAAGTCCCTTAGGTATGCCTCTACAGACCTCTCTTCTTGTTTCAGTTTTGATAGTTTAATGAACAGATCTTGGGTGTAGTCTTTAGTGACAAATTTGTTTAGCATCTTCTT
>JAIUZE010021124.1:0-11455 GCA_022085475.1 Heliosperma pusillum | reverse complement strand
CTAGGGCCACAATTGGCTTACAAAAGAAACAGAAATAACAGCTACATTGTTCAGAACTAAAGCAATAAAGTAGAAAAGCAGTTGTAATGAGACAATCTGACTTAATTGGTTTGTTTAGGTTGATCTGGTGAAGAAGTGGACTTTCAGGCTTAGTTATTGAGCCAGACTGGAGTGGAATGAGTGCCAAAGGTTCTGCTGAAAGACCCTCGAGCTGGTTTGTTCAAAATAGGAAAGTCTGATAGTGACATTTGAACTACTGCAAAAAGGCTGAATTCTGGACAGTTTGAGCTTGTCCCTAAGCTAACTTTTGTTGTGTGTATTTCCTGGAGAAGAATCCCCGGACAAAGTTGTAGAGGACCCTCCCTAGGACCAAGATTGACCACTGTTTAGGTTTTTTTGAGTGTGTAAGACCCCCATGGACCCTGTTTAGACGGACTATGACTGACTGGTTGTGGCTGAGGATTGTTGCTGTTGTGTTGGGTTTGTTTTGTTGTTGGCTGGGTGTTGTCTTGGCTAAGACTTATGAAGTGGATGGCTAGGCATTGTTCTGGCTGGTGGGGTGCTGTTTTTGCTGGCATGGAATGATGGTTACTTGGGCTGAATAGGGCATTGTCATAGCTAGTCATGGTGTTGGCTACATTGTTGTTGTCTTGAATGATGATGTCCTGTCTGCCTTGAGCTTGTGTCTTGCCTTGATCATGTACTCTTGTTGCATAATGACCCTTCACGAAATTATATAAGTGATTTGGAGACCCGTTTTTAGATAAAACTGAACATGTTATGCCACTTTTATGTAATAAACGGTAAGTCAACATTTTGACTAATCTTACCCCTATAACTCTCGGTCGACGAATTTCAACCAAATTCATCTCCTAGTTCCGGGATAACGCTTATCCCGTTGAGTCCAGCCCAATTTAGGCATGTGATCGCATCACCCTACGTACCCGAGGTAAAAAGGGTCCACGTTGTGGTTGCCCTAATGAACACGGGGATCATAGGTGCTTTAATTGGTAAGGCTAAATCTCAATTTCTTTTTAAGTCATGTGAGAGGTCTTGTCAATTTAGTTATTAATTCCCTATAAGCGAACTAAGTCGGTGAATTTTGCATAACTTTGAATTGACAATCGAGAAATAAAATAAAAATGCATGTTGGCGATTTTGGCATGTGCGGAAAAACATAAAGCAAGCAAATAATAAGGCTCTGTTCTTTCTGACTTTTTAGAGCTGAACTGAACTGAATAAAGCTGAACTGAAATCAGCTTATTAGAGTTGAACTGAGCTGAAATAATAATAATAATAACGTAATAATAATAATAATAATAATAATAATAATAATAATAATAATAATAATAATAATAATAATAATAATAATAATAATAATAATAATAATAATAATAATAATAATAATAATAATAATAATAATAATAATAATAATAATAATAATAATAATAATACTAGGCTTAGTTTTGCTATAGCTAAGGGGGTGGGGCCCAGATTGTCTCTCGGCTCCCCACCAACTTCTTGTAAACTTTACACTTTATTTTAATGAAAGCTGCGCGCATATAATAATAATAATAATAATAATAAAAAAAAAAAAAAAAAATAATAATAATAATAATAATAATAATATAGTTGTTAGAGAGAAGAAATTTCTTTCTCTAAGCCGGTATTCTCTGTTTTCTCTTCACCATTGAAGTTGATTCTGAAGCTCTAATGGCGCGAGGGAGAGGTCGACCTCCCAAGATTCAAACCCCAATAGGTTCTACAGCTCATCTGGATGTCATTGATACTAATTTTGTGGGTAATTCTGCGTCTTCGCCCAAAACCCATTCTTCCTCATTTTCTTCGATTACGTTAAATGATCTTATTGTGGATGTTTTGAATGATTCTTCTTCATCTTAAACTCCATTAAAGTGCTCTTTGAAATCTGTGACACAACTGGTTAATAATTCCCTTAATGAATCAGTTCAACTTTTGAAGGAAAATCCTGTAATTGCTCATGAGAATGCTCATATTATTGTTACTGAGAATGCTCCTGTTCCAGTGACTACAACTACTGAGAATGTTTCTGTTATTGATACTGCTGCTTCTGTAGCGGCTAATAATTATGTCATTGTGCCTGTGATTGGTCCTTCTGAGCAATTGTCTAAAACCCAGAAATGGTCTGACATTGTTCAACCAAGAACAAAGATTGGCATGAATCTATTCTATCATGCTGAAAGTGCAGATTGTAATGATATTGACATCTCTATTGAAGATTTTCAAGAAGAACTAAATATGTGGAAGTTTACTCTTATGGGCAATATAATTGGATCAAAACCTTCATTAAAGATGGTTCAAGATTTTGTCACAAAATCCTGGGGAGCCATTGCAAAACCTGTTGTTCAATACTTTAAAAAAGGATGGTTTAGCTTTAGATTTAATTCAGAGGAAGATATGAACAATGTGTTGAAAGGAGGTCCTTGGAAAATGGGCTCCTACTCCCTAATCCTAAAACAATGGACTCTTTCTTTCTCCACTGCCATGGAAAGGGTCTCTATTATTCCTGTCTGGGTGCTCTTTCCTGACTTAGATCCCTATCTATGGTCTTCTACTGTCCTAAGCAAGATGCCTAGCAAAATTGATAGACCTATGTTTGCTGACAAGCCTACCACTTGTAAGGAAAAGTTATCATTTGCCAGGGTGATGATTGAGGTGGATATTTCCTCTTCTCTTCCTACTACCTTGAGTATTCAAACACCTAATGGACCATCTGTGCAAAGGATTGAATATGAATGGTTGCCATTCTATTGCTCTGAATGTGGGAAAACGGGACATAAAACTGCTTCCTGTAAAAAGAATAAGAAGAAGGTTTCTTCCTCTCTTGAAGAGAGGAAGGATCAGCCTTTACCTTGCAAGCTAGGTGGTACCTCAGCTGCTTCAGGTTTGGTTATGTCTTCCAGCAGAAGTAATTCTACTCTTCCTGCAGGATCTCATGCCTCTCCTAAGCCTGCTGAAAAGCACTCAGAATGCTGCAAGTTGGATGGGTTGCAACAAGCTCAAATAGCCTTGAAGAGAGCTAAGTTGCCTACCACATCAACAACACCTATTTCCACCTCTAATAGATTCTCTAATCTATCTGAAGTTGGCCCAGATAAAAATGTTACTGATGATATCCCAGACCCTTCTCACCCTTAATTATGTTTGGACTCTACTGTTGATAAGCCTTGTCTGCTAGGTGGTACATCAAAAGTGGTTGTTGCCAAGCAGGTGTCCCCTGCACAGCACATCCTTTATGTAAAGCACCAAGTATGTAGCAAGGAGGACCAGATAAGGGATACTCAAATAGCCTTGAAGAGAGGATCCATATCAGAGTCTGAGGATGGTCTAACCTCTCAGAAGTATACCCCTGATTCATTATCTGCTGAAATCCTTAGGGATTCCAGTCAATGGGTTCTCATCCTCCTGATACTCTCTAAATGAAGATTGCTTCTTGGAACATTAGATGGGGTAATGACCCTCTAAAACAAAAGGAAGTTCAGGGGTTTTTAAAGTTTCAAAAGTTGGATATTCTTGGATTACTGGAAACAAGAATTAAGTATGGGAAATCTGCTAGGATCATCAATTATAAGTTCTGAAAGTATCAGGTGATTTGCAATTATGAAGCTCATTAAAATGGAAGGATTTGGGTCATTTGGAATGCTACAAATGTTTCTATTGTTCCTATCATTATAACTGATCAACTCATCCATTGCAAAGTTACCCATCATGCTACTTGCTCTACTTTTCTTGAAGTTTTGTCTATGCAAGTAATAGTGCAGTTGCCAGAAATGCTCTTTGGGATCAGCTTATCTTGAGTACTGCTGGTCAAGCATGGCTCCTTCTGGATGATTTTAATGTGGTCAGAGATGCTAGTGAGAAGGATAGTCATTCCTCTCCTAACTACTCTGATATCCAAGATTTTAATACTTGTTTACTGCAGTGTGGAGTGGATGATATTAATGCTTCGGGTTGTAATATGACTTGGACTAACAAACAGGATGCCAATACTCTAGTTTGGGTTAAACTGGATAGAGCCCTTGCTAACCATGATTGGTAGTCTATGTTCCCTGCTACTTCAGCTCAATTCCTTCCTGCAGGGATTTCTGATCATTCACCTGTTCTGGTTACTGTTTGTGAGGATCATCATAGAGGTAACAGATTCAGCTTTCTTAACTGTTGGGTTAGTCACCCTGCCTATCTCACTTTGGTTGAGGAAGCCTGGATGATGCCTGTACATGGGTCTCTGATTTTTAAGCTTTTGGCAAAACTAAAAAATGTCAAGCTTAAACTTAAAGATTTGCATAAAAGGTACTTTTCAAATCTGGCTAGGAGAATTGATACTTGTCTTGCTGATCTTTATACTTGCCAAGATCAAATTCAAAAAGATAGATTCTCTCATGTTCTCTATGATAAAGAAAGGGATCTTCTTAAGTCTTATACAAAACTCAGGAAGACTGAGGGCAACATTATTAAGCAAAAAGCTAAAATCAAGCATATTTCTTATAATGACTCCTCCTCTAAGTACTTATTTGCAAGAATTCATGAAAGGAAGCAACAACAGATTATTGGCCAGATTCATGATAAAGATGGGAATAGATTGCAGGGCATTGAGAATGTTGCTAAGGGTTTTGTTGACTATTACAAAGGTCTGCTAGGTACCCCTGTTCCTGTTGAACCCATTGATACTCAGTTTATTCGGCAAGGTTCTTGTCTTAGTGAAGAAGATATCCCATCTCTGATCAAGCCTGTGGAGTTTGATGAGATTAAAAAGGCTCTATTCAGTATTGGTTCTGATAAAAGCCCTGGTCCAGATGGCTTCTCATCTGAGTTTTTTAAAAGTTCATGGAACATCACTGGGCAGGATTTCTGCAAAACAGTGCAGGCTTACTTCAGGAATGGCAGGCTCAGTAAACAAGCTGTTAAACTCAGTCATCTTTGGGCTTACTAATTTCTGGAGTGCTAATGTTCTTTTCCATAGGAACATATACAAGATCATTACTAAGATTTGTCGAGATTTTTTCTGGAACTCTGAGGCTGGCAAACATAAACTCATTTTTTTTAAAATGGAACGGTTTATGCTCTCCTTGGATTGAAGGTGGTTTTGATGTAAAGGAACTTCTTTCCTGGAATAAGGCAATGCTATCTAAATGGATATGGCTGCTTCAGTCAGGACAGGATTGCTTATGGTCTGTCTGGCACAAAGCCTATCATCTTCAGTCTTTGACTATATGGGAGACTGAATGCAAGGACTTCTACTCTGAGAATTTCAGAAGCATCCTTAAGGTAAAAGATGGGATCCTCACTCAAGTTGCTCACTCTAATGCTGCTGACTCTCTCCTTTCTTCCTGGGCTCCTCATGGCAAGTTCAACATCAGTCTTGCCTACCATTGGTTTAGAACTAAGCAACAGATTCTCCCCTGGATCTCTGCAATCAATACTAACTTCATTGTTCCAAGTCATAAGATCATTACTTCCCTTGCTATGCAGAATAAGCTTGCTTCCCTTGACAATATGGCTAGCAAAGGGCTGCAAATAATCAACAGATGTATCCTATGCAAGGGTGCAAATGAAAGCCAAGCTCATCTCTTCTTCAGTTGTGATTTCTCCAAAGAGGTATGGGAAGGACTAACTCAATAGCTTAAATTTGGTTGCAATACTCAAGACTGTAGGCAAATACTCAACTGGTGTGCTCAAAGGCCTCATAGAAGACATTGGAAGAACGGTTGGATATGCAGTTGCCTTGCTGCAGCTTGTTTTCACATCTGGCAGGAAAGGAGTACTCGAGTCTTTGCAGCGTTAAAACATACAGCTCAACATGTACTTCACCTAATCAAGCTTTCTGTTAGCATTAGAATCCTAAGCAAAATACATAAATCAAAGTGTAGAAATGCCATACTTAGTCTTAATGGATTCCAAAGCTAGTTCTTTGGATTTAGGGGTTAATTCTTTGTAAAGAACTTTGTCCTTTGTTTACCCTATATGGATGAATAAGAAGGACAATGCATTCTTGCATTCTTGCTAAGACTCAAGCCATTTTTGAACGTTGAGAGGGAGAGAGAGCGTGCGACTGCAGGGGATTTTATGGCACGCGGTGGCTACCGCCTTTCCTCGTCTCGCCGGCCTCCCAACCACACTAGCCAACCAGACCTCTCATCGCCGGCCGAGGTGTGGTTGTGGGTGGTGTTTACAGACGTTTTGGAGATTAGGGCGGCAGTGAGAGAGGGGGGGATGTTTGGGGTTGTGTTCAACAGCCCGTCGACGGCCGTTTCTTTTGATCACTGGCGTCAACCGTCGCAATTGGCGGCGTGTTTAGTGTAGGGTTTTCATTTTTTTTTAGGGTTTGCGTTGTTTACGTTGCGTCGTCACGGTTGTGTTGCTGCTTGCGTCGTCGCGGCGGTCTGCTGCTGCTGGACGTCTGGTGGCCGTTTGTTGCTCTGCTGCTACTAGTTTCGTTCGTCTTTTGGCGTCGCTTGCTGGTGGTTTATGGTGAAGCTGGTGGTTGTGATAGGGTTTTGGTATCCCTTCTTCTTTTTCTCCTGTTTTTTTTTTCGTTTTTGTTTCGCGTGTTCTAGTCGTCGTTTTGGGTGTTGCTTCGGTGCCTCTATGGTGGTGGGTCATCGTGGTGTCGGCGGTGTCGTCTTGCCGTGGCTTTTTTTTCGTTGCAGTAGTCATGGCAATTTCTTGATCGTGTCGGCGTCGGTTGTTGGGTTGGTGTTCGTTGCTTCTTGCCGGGGTTTGCTGGTAGTGGCCGGTGATGGTCGTCGCTGTGGTGGCTGTTTGTGGGCCGGGCTGTGGACGCCGTGATGGTGGCCGTTATTTGGCTTGAACGTGAACAGTATCATCATGCTCATATTAGGGTTTATTGCTTTATTACTTTATTAGGTATTATTACTTTATTATTTTCTTTTTCTTTTCCTTTGTCATGCCGGCTGCCTTGGTTCGTTTTCATTGTCCTTTTTTGAGTATTCATGAGTGTCCGGATGGTCGTGGTAAGGGCCTTACTAAGGCCGCCTGGCAAAAGCATTTTCAGGATCGGCACTGTCTTGATGGTGCTATGGGTTTGACACGTCACACTCTTTCTGATAGTCTGACGGTTTTCTCTAATGCCGAGATTACTTTGAAGCGAATGGGGCTTTGGTTGTGTAGGGAGTGCTTTAAAACCCATACCTTTCGCTCTAGGTGTCGGCATGGTCGGGGTGATTTTGTTGCGCCTCCAGATTGTGGTGATGGCATCGTCACCTTTATTATTCACGGTATCCCTAGACCTTCATCGCCGTCTCACTCGGTTCTTTCGTCTGATGATGGGGCTGAGCCTGTTCAGTGGTCTGTGTCTTCACTTGATCGTTTATTTTCTTTGGGCCTTCGCACCGTAAAATCTATTTCTCCTAAGTGTCGTCTTGGGTTTGCTCGGATTTTAAAGGGGGTCCTGGATGATGTGGCTGACTCTCCTGGTGACCTCTCTTGTTGGGTTCGTTTGCTTGTGTTGCCTCTTTGTCTGCTTAAGACCTTCGCTCGTAGGAGTAATCTTGAGTGTAGGACTGCTATTAGGCGACAACGTCAGGAGGAGAGTATTACCAGGGCTATTCTCGCTTGGGGGTGCCTGGAGGTGGTTTGCAGCTTTTGCGGGAGTGTTTGGATGAGGTACCTCCCTCGTTTCATGTGGAGGAGGATCTGGATTTGAGTGAGCTTAACCCCTACCAATGTCGGCGGAAGATTTGTGATGGCCACTATACTGCTGCTGTTAAGGTGCTTTCTTTCTCTGGCGTCGCCCCCTATTCTGATGTCACTCTTGGGGCTTTGCGAGAGAAGCACCCGGTCGCCCCATCTCCTTCCTTGGATCCTTTGCCTGTGGATCATCCTTCTCTTGTTGCCTCTTCGGCTGTGGTTTTGGATATTATTCGTAGTTTCCCGCGTGGCACTTCTTGTGGGAAGGATGGGTTTCGTGCCCAACACCTTATGGACTGTTTGAGTGGCGCTGCTGAGGCTATCTCTGATGATCTGATTGCTTCTATTACTAGAGTGGTCAATCTTTTTCTTGAGGGCAGATGTCCACTAGCGCTTGGTGAGTACATTGCCAGCGCTCTGCTCACGCCGCTTGTTAAACCTGGTGGTGGTGTTCGTCTTATTGCTGTTGGCACCGTATGGAGACGTCTTGTTTCTAAGGTTGGTGCTTGTTTGGTTGGTCCCTCTTTATGTTCTTATTTTGCTGGTCTTCAGTTTGGGGTTTGGGTGTCCGGTGGAGGAGAGGTTGTCTTGCATGCCTTGAATCGGTTCATTGAGGCTCGTGGTGGGGATGTGGGGGCTTTCTATGTTGCTGGTTGATTTCCAGAATGCTTTCAGCCTTGTTGATCCTGTTACCATGCTTCTGGAAGTTCGCCGTCGTTGCCCGATTCTTTCCCGTTGGGTGGAGTTCTGTTACTCTCGTCCTGCCCGTCTTTTTTATGGGGAGCATTGTCTATGGTCTTGTCAGGGAGTCCAGCAGGGTGATCCTTTGGGCCCCTTGCTTTTCGCTTTGGTTTTGCATCCCTTGGTGTGCAAGATACGGGACTCTTTTGATTTGAGTTTGCAGGCTTGGTACTTGGATGATGGCACCATTGTTGGGGATACTTTGGAGGTGGGGAAGGTGTTGGATGTGATTATGGCAGATGGTCCTCAGTTTGGTCTCCATCTTAATGTCGCTAAGACTGAGGTTTTTTGGCCTACTGAGGATCCCCGGAGTCGCCTTCTTGGTGTTTTCCCTCCTTCTATTGCCCGGCCTTTGCGGGGTGTCTCTGTTTTAGGTGGGCCTGTCAGTACTTGCTCTAGTTTTGGCAGTGAGCTTGTAGCGAAGAGAGTGACTAAGACCATCGAGCTTATGGATTTGGTTGCTAAGACTGAGGACCCGCAATGTGAGCTGCTTCTGCTTCGAGCTTGTACTAGTATTTCTAAGCTCTACTTTACCCTCCGTACATGTTCGCCGAGAGTCTTTGGGTCTGTCCATCTCTGTTTTGATGCAGCACTTCGTTCTAGCTTGGAACGCATTGTCACCGCGTCTGGGCCAGGTTTTGGGGATTGGCAGTGGCGCCTTGCCACTTTCCCTTTTCATCTTGTTGGGCTCGGTGTTTATGCTGCCGGGGATGTTTTGTACTATGCTTTTTTGGCGTCCTGTTTGCAGTCTGCCGATTTGCAGGCTAAGCTACTACGGCCTTCTGGTATTGTGGATGCTGATCCTACTTTTGATGATGCCTTGCAGGTGTTTTCGGAGACTACAGGTTCTACTTTATTACGTGATCCTAGTGAAATCGCTGCTCCTAAACTTATGAAAAAATTGGCAGATATATATTTTGCGAGGATTGCTGCTACTGCAGAATCTGTTTACTCTTTGACACCGCGTCAGCTTGCATTGTGGAAGTCCTAGCTTGGTGCCCACTCCTCTGATTGGTTGCGTGCGGTTCCTATCTCTGGGTTGGGTCAGACTATGAACGGGAGGACTTACCGTAGTGTGCTAGGATATCGTATGGGTGTTCCGTTATTCGTGGTATCTAGGCCTTGTCCTGCTTGCTCTCGGGTTTTTGCTGGTGATATTTATGGGGACCACGAAGTCTCTTGTACTGGCACTGTGGGGGTCAAGCATCGGCATAACCTTGTTCGTGACACCTTATTCGACATTTGCTATAGGTCTGGTATTTCTTCGGGCCGGGAGGTGGATATCGGTTTAGTTGACGGACACGGCGGATCTCTTCGTCCTGCGGATTTGTTGCTTTATTCCTGGGACAGAGGGCGTGATGTGTGTGTGGATTCGACAGGGTCTTCCCCCTTGACGCAGACTGGGCTGACCGATTTTGTGCCGGGACGGGTTGTCGCTGATGCTGCTCAGCGCAAGTATGTTAAGTATAGGGATTTGTGCGCGGCTGCTGGATATGGTTTCCTACCCTTCTCTTTTTCTTCACTTGGGGAGTTGGGTTCGGAAGCTATTGACTTGCTCAAGCGGATCCAGAAATTCTCGGTATCTCAGGATGCAGGGGCTCGGGTGGCCGCTTATATCTTCACTAGACTTAGTTTTTCTATAGCTAAGGGGGTCGGGGCCCAGATTGTCTCTCGGCTCCCCACCAACTTCTTGTAAACTTACATTTTATTTTAATGAAAGCTGCGCGCATCTTATATAATAAAAAAAATAAAATAAAATAATAATAATAATAATAATAATAATAATAATAATACTTCCTATAAACGTGGAACCACTCACGTGTCTCGAAAAAGCCTCTTATATATATATACTATATTTCATGCCCGTGCGATGCACAGGTCTACGTTGATTAACTCACCTTATGCTAATTTTTCGATATGGGGCTATTGTACTATTTATAATTATTAGTATATTCACCACACATACATTATTTTTCAGTGTGAGATATATAACATACTAAGAATTACACAAAGTATATGCAAATAATATGAAATTCTATACTGTATTGATAGCATTTTTTTTATCACGAATCTAATTATATTATTTTCATAATTAATACAAAATTTTAAGAGCTCTCTAAAACAATACTCTCTCCGTTTTAATCATTTGTTTGCCTTTGATTAAAATATACCTAAAAAAAGGCAAATAAATGATCGGGACGAAAGGAGTATTTGAGATACTTAAACGACTTTGGGTTCATCTCGAAGTTTCAAGGACGACTCTTATTTATAATCGCGTGATCATCCCAGCTTATGATATTTCTCCGATGTGGGACAATTTTTCTATTTATACATAATATATTCACCACACTTACATTACTTTTCAATGTAAGACAAATAACATATTTGGCAATTACCATTAAAATGATTATATATGATACTTTACTAAATTAATTTTGATGATGTAAATTTCATTAAGGTGGAGATAATAATACAAACTTTTAATATCTCTGTAAGATAATACTTGAGAGATTGAAAAGATTTTCGGTGAATATCTAAGTTGAAATATGACTCATTTTCACAATATTTTTTCGTGAAATGAATGTAAAAATTTTTATATAAAAATTATAAACATCACTTGAATATAATATAGGAAATGTAAATTGAGATAAATAAAAGATTTTTCACTTTATTTTTTAATGATATTTTCCTAAATTAATTTTTGATGATGTAAGTTTCATTGATGTGGATAAAATTTTTTAAGAGCTCTCTAAGACAATATTTAAGAGACTCAAAAGATTTTGGGTTGATATCTAAATTTCAAGGATGACTCTTATTTATACTTATAGGTCACCCCAGCTTATGATAATTTTCTGGTGTGGGACAATATACTATTTATACGTAATATATTTATTACACTTGTATTATATTTCAATGTGGGGCAAATAACTTTTTAAGTTGTACACTATCAAAATTATTACTTATATAATAATTTCCTAAATTTTCTAAATTAAGTTTGATGATGTAAATTTCACTATTGTGGAGTTAA
>JAIUZE010021119.1:0-33550 GCA_022085475.1 Heliosperma pusillum | reverse complement strand
TCCGAGTCGAATTTAGAATTTCCGAGTTCGTATTTGGAATTCCGCGAGATTCCATGTGAATCCCGTCTTAAGGCGACTTTGACTTTTTCTTGACTTTTCCACTTACTCACCTTACATATACTCCCCTTAACCTATTTCTCATTCACACAAACACAAAACATTACTTCTTCCTTAAGAAAAATCAAAACCCTTGCCTCCATTTTGATCCATCTTTGAATCATCATATCTCAATCGTTTCTTGCTCAAATTCTCGTAAGTTCGTCTTATTCTTCCCCTCTTATCATCCTCTATCCGTATTGATAATAAAATTACCGTCTTTCTCGCTTTTCAAACTTTCCGTCTTTCTCAAGGTGAAGTAAATTCATCTTTTATTAACTATTTTGTAGGTGGTGACCTTCAAGATCCCGACAAAGACTATTTTCTAATTGAAGAGGAGCTTGACGAGTAGTGAAGACGCAATAAGGTAACGGTAAAGGGTTACTCGATATCGTTTACGTGTTTTACATGATTTCTATGATAGAACTCGTATTTAGAATACGATTAGAAAGCTTAGGATTTGTATTATTGATAATGGATGTTGTTGGTTGTGAATTGGTATGAGTATGAATGATTTATGATAATAATAGATGTTGGTTGAATATTAAATATGGATGAAAATGGTGATTTTCGTGTACATTGGACCGCAGCCGGTCGACCGGCAGCCGGTCAGACCACCGGCTGGGGCAGTGGCTGTATTTATTGCATGTTACGTGATTTTTGATCAAGGAAATGGGCCTCAGCCGGTCAGAGCACTGGCCGAGACACCTCCCTTTTATTCCTTGTTTTTCCAATGTTCCTTTGGTCCCAGCCAGGTAGCCGGCAGCCGGTCCACCTGACCGGCTGGGACATGCTATTGTTTCATATTGGTTTTTCATATGACTATTGGCCTTAGCCGGTTGACCGGCAGCCGGTCCACCTGACCGGCTGGCTCCTGCTGATGTTCCTTGTAAATTTTGTTTACGGTTTTCATTTATAATAATTCCGATCGTTCGTTTATCGTATAATTTTACGTAGTGACTTATAATATTAATGTTTTGAATATATGAGTTTTCATTCGCTTGTATCACATGGTTTGTGACGGTTTTTGGTATGTTCCACTTTGAGTCGGGTTTTACAAATGATACGCTTTGAGCACTATTTTGTCTTGTGCTTTGTACTCTCATTTCCTTGGCTACCTCCACGTTCGTAAGGCTGGAATGTCGGAACGGGGAGGTATCCTACTGCTTAAATGCATGTGTTAGTGGGCATACGACGACGTTGTTGGGAGGCGAACGCTATGCGTTGATCGACCCGGCCGTCAAATGTTGTGTAATTGCGAGGTGGTGTTATTTGCATGTAGCGTACAGCTTTTTATGAGGCTTGTGCTCTTTTCCGCCTCTTTCGTGAATTGATCTACCGAATTTGGGGTACTCGGCGTCTATGATTGACCGAGTCTTGGATGCGAAACGTCATCGCATGTCGAATCGGAAAACGTGTATTCCGAGAATCTGGCCAGGTTTAGATTAGGAACCTTATTATTATCGTCGTCCTACCAGGAGGAAATTAGTCTACATATACGAAATGGATTGAATCGTTTATGCGTTCAGGGAAGGCTTTTGTGACACCCACAAATTTGCGGAAAGAAAAACAAGTAATTTAAATAAATAAGAGATGAGAATACGTTTCTAATAGGTTCACTTTAGTGAAAATCGGTAAATTTTAAAACCGGAACCTACTATTAAATATATTCATCATAACAAAGGTGTCTTAAATAAAAAGGTTCATAACAAAAAGGGAATAATATTATACATAAGAAATATCCAATCACGGGAGACATATCTCCCGTATAAATACGGAAATAAAAGAGTGTATAATAATATACAATCCTAAGAACCGAATATAGGTCCAAGGTAAATACTTCGCTCGCTAGCTCGTCAATGTACCCCAAATATGCATTCACCACCTGTTCGACCGCATTAAATATAACCACGGAAGCCACAGTCAGTGGGGAGTAACTCCGAGTTCTCCCAGCCACGAAATGTCGAGTTTAATTAAACATGAATAACATAAAAGAGATGTATATGGAAAAATACAAAACCTTAACATATACGATATGCTTTTCATGTTATGAAACAAATAACTAACATATAACCTATCATATGAAGGCTAAGCTACTCATGCACACTATCATGTGAATCGGTTAACAAACTATACCACGAGGTAGGGAAGCTGGTATGCTAGCTCAGAGGTTACCTTTAAAACATGGCCATGATACACTCAACCCTAATCATACAAACTATCATGTGAATCAGTTAACAACCGGTAATCCAAACTCTATCAACCGTAGCCGGCTGGCATCTCACCTTCTACGATTCATAGAATCATCAAACATGAAAGACCAATACGTCTAGAAACAGGAATAAGTTCTTAGCACAGTCAATAGTCGACTTCTGTAACTCGAGGCTATACCACAAGGTAGGAAAACATCCTAGTCCTAGACTGATCAGACCTAGCGACAACAACTATTCCATTCCCCGTCTCATGACCAAAAGTACATAAGAATCTCTACTAGGCGACCCCCTAAGCAGAGTTGGCTAGTACTTAAGCTGGCTCCATTCCCAAAGTGGAAGAAATTAGGCAGCCATGCCCCGACTTGGATATAAACCCACCAAGCCGGGACACAAAAGCTATCAACAAGTGAACATATACTCGTTAAAGACAGTAAGGCCTATCGATGTCGTGGTCCAAGATACTCATTTAGAATTAGAATGGTCAAGACGCCATATACTCATAATTCTCTATGGGTACTTAGTCAACACGACATATATCATACAATCAAACCGTCACGGGAAAAACTTCCTATCATGTGACTAATTGCATATAAATTATATTCAATTATCATATCGCCTCATATCTATTAAGGCTCATTCATTCATTAAATAAACCTTACTTGAAGACAAATCCCCGACCCGAGTCCCGCGACGGGTCATCAGTCAAAACGGGGCTGACTAGATCTTAGTTTGACCAAACCCGTTTGGTCAAACCGGCTAGAAACAGAGTCTTTACCAATTAGACTTGAACATAAAATCATCATATTCATTCATGCTATTTTATTACAACTTCTAACATGTGAATTATTAAAATCATACGAAAACCCGCTTGACTTAAAGGATATCAAATTAAACTACAATCTCGTATTATAATTTCTAACATGTGAGAAATAATAATATTATGAAAACCTTTTAATTAAATAATTTACTTATTAAAATTTCCCACTTGCTAAATATTACAAAACACGATAAAATAACAATCTACTCAAAAACCGTCACAAGTCCAAAAGACTCACGGACTGTTTTGGGTCGACGTTTCTAAAACCGTTTCTTAATATTTTCCCGCGTGCTTAACATATTTAAAACCCGTCCAAAACAACAACAAAACAATCAAGTATCGACACAAGACCCAAGAACCAACCACGGACCAATCCAGACCAGCCTGGACCGGGCCTGAACCGGCCTGAACCGGCCTGGTTTGGGTCGGTTTTCCAGCCACCTTACACGGCCCCACCAACAACCAACCCCAAATTATTTCCAACATGTTTTAATTAACAAACAACCATTTTAACAACCAATTTAACCATCATCCATACAAAAATCATGATTATGAACAATTCATCCAAATATGTCAAGAACACTAAACATGTTAAAAATTCATACAACATAATAATAATAACTACTTATCATGTTACTACTTAAAAATCGTAAATAACAATAACATAAACAAAAACAAAAGTTATGTAACATTAATTCGTCGAGTAACTCGGAATCGTTACCTTAGCTAGCACAAAATCAAGTAGCACCAAAATAAGAACTATAAACCCGTCTACTAGTCTTCTTCTAAAATATACGAGTCACCAAACTCGTCTTCAAAATCTTCTCCTATAAGAAATGACAAGAATAATATTATTAGAATTCAAACTTGATTTTCCATAATTAAAGTGTTGAAAACGATTTTGTCGGAATTGAAAATAAAACGTACATGGAGATGAAGAGCGAAGAGGAGACTCTAGAAATATAAGTTAGGACGGATTTGAACAAGTAAAGAAGGTTTTGTGACGATTTTGCTCAAGAACGATCAAGAACGATGAAGAACGATGAAGAACACCAAGAACGATTTTGATTATATTAAAGAAAGTATTAATTAGATATTAAGTTGATTTAATGTAAAATGAAAAGATAAGTAGTGAATTGGAGTGGAGGAGTGCCGTGTAAATATAGAGGAATTATGGAGTCGGGTTTTGAAATTGTTGTTACGGGATTGACTCGGGTTTTATAATTATATTAAGGTAATTAATTAGATATCATTAGATTTAATGATAGTTAAATCAAATATCTAGATATTAATTAGATATTATGTTATTGTAATCAAAAGAAAGAAAATATCTAGTCCTAAGAGAGGGTGAGGGAGCCGTGTGGTATAGGTAGTAGTCGGGTCTGTTTTTAAGCGATTTGCGTAATTTAAGTTGACGGATCGATAAAGTTACAAATATCTTAGATATTCGTATTAGTTTAATCGAAAGAATTAAAAGATCTAAAGTGAGTGGAAAAAGATGACATGGGGCGTGTGACTCATGCCAAAGTCGGGTTTCGGGTTTGTTTCGGGATTTAAGTTGACTCGGGAATAGTTAAATGACGTTCGGGGTTAAACCGTAAAACCTTCTCTTTAATTCCGAATAAATTCAAAATAATTATATTAAATTATCATAAATTCAAATAAATCTTAATAAATTAAAAAAAATTAAATTTATTATTTTTCAAATATAATTTCGGTCTTTCAAATTACGGGGTGAGTCGGAAAAGTCAACGAAAGTCAAAGTCGACTCAAAAGTCAAGAAAAGTCAAAGACGACTCAAAAGTCAAGAAAAGTCAAAGATGACTCAAAAGTCAAGAAAAGTCAAAGACGACTCAAAAGTAAAGAAAAGTCAAAGACGACTTAAGACGGGATTCTCATGGAATCTTGCGGAAATTCCAAATACGAACTCGGAAATTCCAAATTCGACTGGAAACAATAACTTCTAAATTAAAACTTAATTTGCTGAAAAGTATCCGTAAAATATTTTCACTAGAAAAATAGGGTATATTTCGGGTTGTTACAATCACCCCTCCTTTTAAAAAGTTTCGTCCTCGAAACTTGAGAGTAGAAAACAAAATTATCAAAGATAAGAATCGATTATAAGAATTAACAAGAAAATTTTTCCTTTATAAAATGATGTTCTTCTCGAAAATGGTTTAAGAAAATTTTTCATAAGTGAACAACTTTATTTAAGAATCACAAGAGTGCTCGTCATGAACGAGAACTCTAGCTATCAAAAATTAAATCAAGGCCGAAATAGTGAAATCGAAAATCAAAACAGGTGTTAGTAAGTGCCGGACTAGTCACCAGACGTCTCCAATAACAAGTCCAAACCGCCAACCAAACACAAAATCTAAATATAAAAGGGAAAGAAATCTATTTTCTCCAAAGGAGGGTACACAAACCATCTTTAAACTATTTAAAAAAAAATTAAATTAGGATTACGATATGGAGATTTGAAAGTTTTCTCAAGAATAGAATCAAAATAAGTAGACAATACCCGAACGTAGAGCGACTCGAAAATCGAAATCACAAATCGAGATACTAAGAGATACGTCCATACGAATAAAATGGACTAAAAAGGGAAAGGATTGAAAAGTAGCGGATTGAGTAAGGATCAATTTGAGGGAAAAGAGAGGAATGAACCACAATACTATCTTCCATCTATGAAAATTCAAAATGTCGATCGTAACTCGACAACCCTAACTGCACCAGAATCTAGTCCTCAAGAGAGTGCAATATATCCTCAACATTTTCAATCATCAGATTTCTACCAAAATATTTCATAAGCATGACACATCAAGTAACAACTCCCAATTATTCAAATTCAATTAGTATCTTCTAAGGTTCATCGGTACGGTAAACTCCATAACTAACAACCCATGAAAGATTCATTACGAACTCTAATCTTCTTAGCTCCATTAAAACTCTTATTGGAAACCATCATCAAAATATTTATAATTAGGAAAACAAGACTGCTAACAACCACAAGGTAAAAGAGGATTACTATGAAATCCTTTGATCCAATTTATTCCAAAATTCAGTATCCTAAGCTATTAACAATGGACCTTCTCATCCTCCAAAAGTTGTATCATAAAACCTCAAAAGAGATTAGTCACACAATCTCATTTCACTTAACTTTTGCCAATCGTAGAGCAATGCGACCATACATCAATTTATTTAGCTCCTTTAAACTCTCAACACATCGGTTTTCGCTTATGACAATATTCCTCAAGTTTGGTCATCCAAATCCAAAATTCCACAAGGTAATTATTCCCGTTAGGGTCCAACATTTAAAGACCATAATTTCCCAAGTAACACTTAAAGAATCACTAAAATTCTTAACCACAACTACCAACTATCATTATGATTATTTCGATCCTCAAAACGATATTGCATCATTAAGCTTTCATAGTCTAAAACCACTAGGAGAGTTTCATCCTAAGTTTATCCTCAAATCCTTATCATCATCTGAACATGAAACTAGCTTAATAGGATGGTTAGGTACCATATTCGAAACTTCTTCCTCAAGGTACCAACTCTCACCACCATAGGGTGAAATTAGATCTATACCATTTTCCTCAAATCACAAGTTCATTCTAACAAACACTAATATTCCACAAAATTCAAAGTTCTTCCGACTAAGTATAATATACCACAAACAAATGGGTATGACATCCATCAAATGTTACAAGAGGAAGGTAAGGATACCAATGGTAAGATGGAGGAACTATCTAGAGTAATTTCCAAAAAGCAAATAGGTTGGAAGAGAAAGAAGCACGTAGTTAGAAGGAAGAGAGCATAATACAATAAGGACGAGAGAATTCATAGATGAAGAAAGAATTCTCTTCAATTAGGCTTGTAAATCTTCAAATCTTCAGTAGAGGATACTCCTTCTAGGTAACACATATTCCACCATAAGGCGTAATATTGCTCCTAGCAATTTGGCTAGCCACCCAAGCATAGCCTTCTTGGCAATTGTCTTCTCTATGAGGAGGGACCTGGTTGGTACTAACAACGATCTCTTCTACACAAGGTCCAACCATCTTCATAAGAAACAAAACAAATTAAGTTACTCCTAACAATTAGCATAAACAAATAGACTACAACATACATCCTAATCTACCCATCCTACCATTCTATCTCACAAGTTTATTATTTTATTAAGGTCAAGTTATTTATACAAGGGTACACAAACGTGCGTCGGGAGCAAAAATGCTCTGATACCAACTGTGACACCATCAAATTTGCGGAAAGAAAAAAAATAATTTAAATACATAAAAGATGAGAATATGTTTCTAATAGGTTCACTTTAGTGAAAATCGGTAAATTTTAAAACCGGAACCTACTATTAAATATATTCGTCATAACAAAGGTGTCTTAAAATAAAAAGGTTCATAACAAAAGGAAAATAATATTATACATAAGAAATATCCAAAACGGGAGACATATCTCCCGTATAAATACGGAAATAAAAGAGTGTATAATAATATACAATCCTAAGAACCGAATATAGGTCCAAGGTAATAATTCACTCGCTAGCTCGTCAATGTACCCAAGTATGCATCACAAACCTGCCAACCGCATTAAATATAAACACGGAAGCCACAGTCAGTGGGGAGTAACTCCGAGTTCTCCCAGCCACGAAATGTCGAGTTTAATAAAACATGAATAACATAAAAGAGGTGTATATGGAAAATACAAAGCTTTAACATATACGGTATGCTTTTCATGTTATGAAACAAATAACTAACATATAACCTAGCATATGAAGGATAAGATACTCATGCAAGCTATCATGTGAATCCGTTAACAATCTCTACTACGAGGTAGGGAAGCTGGTATGCTGGCTCAGAGGTTACATTTAAAACATGGCCCTGATACACTCAAACCTTAATCATACAAGATATCATGTGAATCAGTTAACAACCGGTAATCCAAACCTTTATAACCTTAGCCGGCTTGCATCTCACCTTCTAAGATTCATAGAATCATACAAACATGAAAGACTGATACTTCTATAAACAGGCATAAGTTCTTAGGACGGCGATAGTCTACTTCTGTAACTCGAGGCTATACCACAAGGTAGGAAAACATCATAGTCCTAGACTGATCAGACCTAGCGACAACAGCTATTCCGCTCCCCGTCCCATGACATAACCGTCTATGAGAAACTCTACTAGGCGACCCCCTAAGCAGAGATGGCTAGTACTTAAGCTGGCTCCAGTCCCAAAATGGATAAGGCAGCCATGCCACGACTTGGATATAAACCCACCAAGCCGAGACACAAAAGCTATCAAGCGGCGAACTATATACTCGTTAAAGACAGTAAGGCTATCGATGTGTGGGTCCAAGCTACTCATTTAGAATTAGAATGGTCAAGACGCCATATACTCATAATTCTCTATGGGTACTTAGTCAACACGACATATATCATACAATCAAACCGTCACGGGAAAAACTTCCTATCATGTGACTAATTGCATATAAATCATATTCAAATATCATATCGCCTCATATCTATTAAGGCTCATTCATTCATTAAATAAAATCTTACTTGAAGACAAATCCCCGACCCGAGTCCCGCGACGGGTCATCAAACAAAACGGGGCTGACTAGATCTTAGTTTGACCAAACCCGTTTGGTCAAACCTGCTAGAAACAGAGTCTTTACCAATTAGACTTGAACATAAAATCATCATATTCATCTCATGCTATTTTATTACAACTTCTAACATGTGAATTATTAAAATCATACGA
This sequence comes from Heliosperma pusillum, assembly GCA_022085475.1. Taxonomy (NCBI): domain Eukaryota; kingdom Viridiplantae; phylum Streptophyta; class Magnoliopsida; order Caryophyllales; family Caryophyllaceae; genus Heliosperma; species Heliosperma pusillum. The sequence continues at coordinate 24,644 of JAIUZE010021119.1, read as the reverse complement.
AATCCCGCTTGACTTAAAGGATATCAAATTAAACTACAATCTCGTATTATAATTTCTAACATGTGAGAAATAATAATATTATGAAAACCTTTTAATTAAATAATTTACTTATTAAAATTTTCCACTTGCTAAATATTACAAAACACGATAAAATAACAATCTACTCAAAAACCGTCACAAGTCCAAAAGACTCACGGACTGTTTTGGGTCGACGTTTCTAAAACAGTTTCTTAATATTTTCCCGCGTGCTTAACATATTTAAAACCCGTCCAAAACAACAACAAAACAATCAAGTATCGACACAAGACCCAAGAACCAACCACGGACCAATCCAGACCGGCCTGGACCGGGCTTGAACCGGCCTGAACCGGCCTGGTTTGGGTCGGTTTTCCAGCCACCTTACACGGCCCCACCAACAACCAACCCCAAATTATTTCCAACATGTTTTAATTAACAAACAACCATTTTAACAACCAATTTAACCATCATCCATACAAAAATCATGATTATGAACAATTCATCCAAATATGTCAAGAACACTAAACATGTTAAAAATTCATACAACATAATAATAATAACTACTTATCATGTTACTACTTAAAAATCGTAAATAACAATAACATAAACAAAAACAAAAGTTATGTAACATTAATTCGTCGAGTAACTCGGAATCGTTACCTTAGCTAGCACAAAATCAAGTAGCACCAAAATAAGAACTATAAACCCGTCTACTAGTCTTCTTCTAAAATATACGAGTCACCAAACTCGTCTTCAAAATCTTCTCCTATAAGAAATGACAAGAATAATATTATTAGAATTCAAACTTGATTTTCCATAATTAAAGTGTTGAAAACGATTTTGTCGGAATTGAAAATAAAACGTACATGGAGATGAAGAGCGAAGAGGAGACTCTAGAAATATAAGTTAGGACGGATTTGAACAAGTAAAGAAGGTTTTATGACGATTTTGCTCAAGAACGATGAAGAACGATGAAGAACGATGAAGAACACCAAGAACGATTTTGATTATATTAAAGAAAGTATTAATTAGATGTTAAGTTGATTTATTGTAAAATGAAAAGATAGGTATGTGAATTAGAGTGGAGGAGGGCCGTGTAAATATAGAGGAATTATGGAGTCGGGTTTTGAAATTGTTGTTACGGGATTGACTCGGGTTTTCTAATTATATTAAGGTAATTAATTAGATATCATTAGATTTAATGATAGATTAATCAAATATCTAGATATTAATTAGATATTATGTTATTGTAATCAAAAGAAAGGAAAATATCTAGTCCTAAGAGAGGGTGAGGGAGCCGTGTGGTATAGGTAGTAGTCGGATCTGTTTTTAAGCGATTTGTGTAATTTACGTTGACGGATCGATAAAGTTACAAATATCTTAGATATTCGTATTAGTTTAATCGAAAGAATTAAAAGATCTAAAGTTAGTGGAAAAAGATGACATGGGGCGTGTGACTCATGCCAAAGTCGGGTTTCGGGTTTGTTTCGGGATTTAAGATGACTCGGGAATAGTTAAATGATGTTCGGGGTTAAACCGTAAAAGTTATTCTTTAATTCCGAATAAATTCAAATAATTATATTAAATTATCTTAAATTCAAATAAATCTTAATAAATTAAAATAAATTAAATTTATTATTTTTCAAATATATTTTCGGTCTTTCAAATTACGGGGTGAGTCGGAAAAGTCAACGAAAGTCAAAGTCGACTCAAAAGTCAAGAAAAGTCAAAGACGACTCAAAAGTCAAGAAAAGTCAAAGATGACTCAAAAGTCAAGAAAAGTCAAAGACGACTCAAAAGTAAAGAAAAGTCAAAGACGACTTAAGACGGGATTCTCATGGAATCTTGCGGAAATTCCAAATACGAACTCGGAAATTCCAAATTCGACTGGAAACAATAACTTCTAAATTAAAACTTAATTTGCTGAAAAGTATCCGTAAAATATTTTCACTAGAAAAATAGGGTATATTTCGGGTTGTTACAGCTTTTCTCCCGTGGATGCCCATTAATCATACTTGCCATGTACACGGTGCTAGTGCGTTTCATTTACCGTGAGAGAGGTCGTCTTTTTGTCGTTGTTCTTGAATGCGTGATTTCATGATTTTATTCATGGTCATTGCATGATTGGGCATCGTCATTGTATTGTTATGTGTGGATGGGTGATTACATGATTGATATTCATGGTCATTCGATGACTTGGCATGGTTTGTTTGTCGAGTCTCAATCTTATCAAACTTATACCGCTAACGGTGAGATGCAAGCCCTAGTGAGCGTATTCGCTTGCCTAAGAGTGTCTTCCCCGAGTCTTTGTATAACATGATGGATTCGGACTTGTACCTCTTATGCTCTTATCATTATTTATCGAATTGCCTATTTATCCTTATCGTATCTCACATGTATATTCACATATGCATGATTTTACTTTTGTATTTCCTTCTATCTACGTTTAATGTGATATGGCTGGGAGAACCCGGAGTTACTCCCCACTGATTGTGGCGTTCATGTTTTTCATGAATGAACAGGTTGCTTGCATGGATGGCTTTTTGGTTATGCTATTTTGGGTTCGGGTGTGAGCTAGCGGGCGTTGTCGCTGGATTAAAACACCTCTAGACGATTTTTGCTTGTTTACTAAAGACTTTTACTTGTTAACATTTTGGAGAGACTTCGTCTCTTGATGTAGTATAATTCGTACTTTAGTTTGTAATATTTGACACTCCTCGTATTCTTTCCTTGCATGTATAAAAGTTTTTAAAACTTCATATTTCCGCTATATAATTCACATACTTGTTTGTTTTATATTTCCGCATTCGCGAGGGTTGTCACAGTTGGTATCAGAGCTTAAACGCTCCCGACGCACACACGTGAACCCTAAACTTAAACTACTTGACCTTGAAATAATAAATGAGAGATGGGTAGAAATTAAGGACTTTACTTGGTAGTCTTGTTGTACTTGATGTTTGTTAAGGTTCTAACTTGTTGTTGATTGTGTTGAGTGATGTTATGTTTGTTTGTATCTACCGTCTTAAGGTGGATCAATGTGTTACCTAGAAGAAGTATCCTCTATCTAAGATTTGAAGATTGACAAGCCTAATTGAAGTGTATTTCTTCTTCATCTATGAATTCGCTCGTCCTTATTGTTTTATGCTCTCTTCCTTTTATCTAATTGCTTCTTCATCATCTAACTTCTTTTCCCCTTGGAAATTACTCTTGTTACTTTCCTCCTCTTTATCAATTTGTACCATCAACTTCCTTATGTGACCTTTTGTGGGCACCTTACCCTTTTGTTTGTGGCATATTGTACTTGGTCGGAAGAACTTTGTATTTTGTGGAATATTAGTGGTGTTAGAATGAATTTGTGATTTGAGGAAAATGGTGTAGATCTAAATTCACCCTATATTGATGATTGGTTGTAACTCTAAGGAAAGGTAGTAAGATAAGTTGATGATTTTAATGCTTGATGCTTGCCATGACTAATGTGTAGATAGTTCATGGTATTTGATGGTGTAAGGTTGAATGAGTTGGTTATGACTTCTTAACTCATTAGTAATTTAGTCTTTTGGACTTAGAAGTTTAGTATTGTTTTGAAGACCATGCTTATGATATGTCTAATTGGTGTAAATAAGAAGTTTTGAATGAGATCTTAAGGTGCGAATTGCTTTTGAGAGTTAGTGACGTCTTGTGGTTTCCTTTTGTGTGTTTGTGAGTATAGGCTTGGGGGAAAAGCTTTTGGCTGTAGTTCTTCGATTTAAAGATATGATCTTATCTTGTGGTATCGGAGACTCGTTTGAGATAGTAAGGTTTTGGTAAGTTGAACCATATTACTTGAGGATTATGATGTGAGTTATGATGGAAACACCTTGGGACGTTAATGATGATGTTTGACTTGAGGTCGTACTTTGTTAATAATGAACTCGTGGGCTATATGATGTTGATAATGACGTTTTGTTCGGTGTTCTACCTTGTGGCCGTAGGAGTTGAAAAGAGATTAGTATGGAGAATTCCTTATTGGGTCTTCGGTTTTTGAAACCTTTGGGAATGTGTCAAATTATGGAGTTGAGAGAATGTTACTATGCTTGAGTTGCAATTCCGCAATTGGGAATCCGTGTGATATGAAAAGATGGATGAATTGGGTTGTAATCGAGTTGTTAAATCTAGGTGTACCTTAATTTGATGATTCGTGGTACGATGGTCCCTTGTAAGAGACCTTTTGTTATTGAGATGATTTGCTTTGCTATCGCCCTGAGTTTGAAAAGGGAATTTTGTGGATTAAACCTTAAACCTTTACTCGTGCCATCATTCCTTTCCATTTCCATTCTTGAATGTTTTTGTCAAGATTGATCTTTAAGAAATCGCAAGCTCGTATCTTCTTTCTTACTCAGATATCTTCATAACTCTACTATCTGTTTTGTCTCTTCCTTGACCTCGTTATTTTCAGCGCTCCTCTCTTGTAATCTCGTGCCTTATTTATTTCCATGTTCTCTTTAAGATTCCTTATCGTTTTCTATCTCGTTGCTCTTTCATCTTTTCTTTAGTGGATTAGATATTCCGTTTGTAAGGCTCAAAGAATAAGCTTGATGTAATTTGGGATTCTTTAGCTAGAATATGTGTCCTTGGATTGAACAAATTTCATGTTATATTTCATCTTGGGAAATAGGACTTAAGCTCTAGGATGAATCCTAATAGTGATAAAGTATCCTCTCTTAGTAGTTTTAGATTTGGAGCTTGGTATTGTAGTGCTATTTTGAGAATTGAGTTGTTTATGATAATAGTTCGTTGTTGTTGGGTATTATAACGGTTGCTTGGTATGTCATTTGGGAATTGGATGTCTCTAATTGGTGGATTCTAAAAGAGACTTTGTTTTAGGGTAATTAAGCCGGTACCCAAGGTTCGAAAAGTATTGTCATAAATGAAAATCGATTCATTTTGAGTTTTAGATGAATTAGATGATTTGAATGGTTGTCTGATTGGCGATTTGAATGGTTGTCTGATTGACAAGTGATTGGCCATTTGTGGTTTGGAATTAGTAATTCTCTTTTATTCTTAAGGAATCATAGTTTGAGATTGAGAAATGTTCGTTGCAAGCTTGGATAGTGAGTCCTCAGTTGTTATGGATTGTAGAGTTAGAATGGTGAGCCCATTCATCTTGAGGATTAGTAACCACCGTAGTTTGCGAATGTGGCTATTTATATTTGAGGCTTCGAGCGTAGTAATGATCGAATTAAGGATGTTATGGCGTATTAAAGAATCCTTATAACCGATAATGGATTGTGGATTTTCCCTTGTCGTGAGACTTTGGATGAGGCTAGTTGGATCCTAGATAATTATGTTTGTTGCGTGGATTGTGTCTTGACTTTTGAGGATGAGAAAGTTCATTATAAATTTAGGATAATGAGTTTGAAGTAAATTGAATCAAGGGATTTTCATGGTAAGTCTCCTTTTACTTGTGGTTGTTAGCGATCATGTTTCCCTAGATAAATATTTTGTTGGTGGTTTCTAGTAAGAGTTTTGATGAAACTAAGAAGATTAGAGTATGTAATGAATCTTTCATGTGGATTGTTAGTTGTGGAGTCTACCGTGCCGATGGACCTTAGTAGATTCTAATTGGATTCGAATAATTGGGATTTGTTACTCGAAGTTTCAGGATTTTGAAATATTTTTGTAAGAATTCTGATGATTGAAAATGATGAGTTGCAAATTGGGTAAATTGCATTCTCTTGAGGATTAGAGTATCAGTAAAGTTAGTACTATCGAGTTCTTGTAGATCTTCGTGCCGACTTCATCGTGATTCTTCATATCCCTAAGAGTTCGATTTGTTTCATTTTTGCGTGTTTTGTATATATTTTGTTATCGTGATTTGTGAACTTTATGTTCGAGTCGCTCTAGGTACGTGTAATGTCGTGTTATTTTGACTTTATCTTTGAGAAAACCTTCGAATTTCCATATTGCTTTCCTAATTTAACGTTTCAAAGAAGTCTAAAGATGGTTTGTGTACCCTCTTTTTGGAGAAAATGAATTTCTTTTGCTTTTATATTTGGATTTTGCGTTTGGTTGGATGTTTGCACTTGTTATTGGAGACGTCTGATAACTAGTCCTGCACTTACTAACGTTGTTTTGAATTTCGATTTCACTATTTCGACATTGCTTTGATTTGGATAATTAGAGTTCTCGTTCGTGACGAGCATTCTTGAGATCCGTAAGTAAAGTTTTACACTTATGAAAAATTTCCTTAAACCGTTTTCGAGAAGAACCTCGTTTCATAAATGTTTCCCTTGTAAAAGCTTTCTTGTTAATTTTTAAAACCGATTCTTGTCTTTGATACTTTTGTTTTCTACTATCAAGTTTCGAGGTTGAAACTTTTTAAAAGGTGGGGTGATTGTAACACCCGCAATAGTACCCTATTTTTATAGTGAAAATATTTTTACGAAGACTTTTCAGTGAATTATAGTCTTAATCGTAAATTTAATTTTTCCGAGTCGAATTTAGAATTTCCGAGTTCGTATTCGGAATTCCCGCGAGATTCCATGGGAATCCCGTCTTAAGGTGAGTTTGACTTTTGTTGACTTTTTCCTTATACATATCATACTACCATTTAATCTATTTTTCATTCACAAACACAACACATTACTTCATCAGTAAGAAACCCAAACCAAAACCCTTGCCTCCCTCTTTGATCCATTCTTAGATTCATCATATCTCACTCGTTTCTTGTTGAAATTCACGTAAGTTTGTCTTATCCTTCCCCTCTTAGCTTCCTCTATCCGTATTGGTAATAAAATTACCGTCTTTCTCGCTTTTTAAATTATCCGTCTTTCTCAAGGTGAATGATATTCGTCTTTTATAATCTAATTGTATGTAGGTGGAGACTAGGAAGGTTTAGAATCGATTAAAGACGCGTAAAGGTAACGGTGAAGGGTTACTCGATATCATTTACGTGTTTTATATGATTTCTATGTTAGAATTCGTATTAATAATATGATTAGTAAGCTTAGGAATTGAGTTATTGTTGATGATTGTTGTTAGTTGATGATTGTTGATGATGATTATTGATTGTTGATAGTTGATAGAAGTTAAATATGAGAATTGAAAATGATTGAACTTGTGTATGTTGTTCTCGGGTAGGATGTAGTCCTGGCCGAAGGACCGGCTGCCAGTTCAGTGGCCGGCTGGGAATTCACTGCACCGACCCTTTTTCGTAGAATGATCATATCTCCTTCGTTATTTGCTTGTTTTGGGCTTGTGACCTATCGTTGGAACCGTAAGAGGATAAGCTATCACCTCCTCTTGGAATTTCTGCGTTTTCATATCTAGAACTCTAGTTATGACCGTTTGAAGTGGACCCTTGTTTTAGTTAGTTTCCAAACTTGCGTTTTGTGTGTAGTTGTGCTCCGAGCCGGGGAACCGGCCGCCTCCCTCCTGACCGGCCTGGAACACGGCTGTGTTTTTCTCATATAATTTCTAAAACTCGTAATTTATAATAGTTCGCATGATCCGATTATTGTATAATTTTACGTAGTGACTTATAATATTCATGTTTTGGATGTATGATATTTCATTCGCTTGTATCACATGTTTTGTGACGGTTTTTGCTATGTCCCACTTTGAGTCGGTTTTTACAAATGATACGGTTTGAGCACTATTTGTCTTGTGCTTTGTACTCTCATTCCCTTGGCTACCTTCCCGTTCGTAAGGCTGGAATGTCGGAACGGAGAGGTATCCTACTGCTTAATTGCATGTGTAGTGGGCATACGACGACGTTGTTGGGAGTTTGAACGCATGCGTTGATCGACCCGGCCGTCAAATGTTGTGTACTTGCGAGGTGGTGTTATTTGCATGTAGCGTACCGCTTGTTATGAGGCCTGTGCTCTTTTCCGCCTCTTTCGTGAATTGATCTACCGAATTTGGGGTACTCGGCGTCATGTGTAAGACCGAGTCTTGGATGCAAAACATTTATCGCATGTCGAATCAGAACACGTTTATTCCGAGAATCTAACCAGGTTTAGACTAGGACCGTATTATTATCGTCATGCTCTTAGGAGGAAATTAGTCTACATATACGAAATGTTGATCGTGTATGAGTTCAGGGAAATGCTTATCCCGTGGATGCCTGTTAATCATACTTGCCATGTACACGATGCTAGTGCGTTTCATTTACCGTGAGAGTTGTCGTCTTGTGTCGTCTTTGAATGCGTGATTTCATGATATTATTCATGGTCATTGCATGATTGGGCACCGTCAATGTCTTGGTTCGTGAATGGATGATAATATGTTGGATTTATTGTGATCATCGCATGACTTGACTTGGTTTGTTTGTCGAGTCTCAATCTTATCAAACTTATACCGCTAACGGTGAGATGCAAGCCCTAGTGAGCGTATTCGTTTGCCTAAGAGTGTCTTCCCCGAGTCTTTGAATAACATGCTGGATTCGGATTTGTACTCTTATGCTCTTATCATTATATATTGAATTGCCTATCTATCCTTATCGTATCTCACATGTATATCTATATATGCATGCTTTTACTTTTGTATTTCCTTCTATGTACGTTTAATGTGATATGGCTGGGAGAACCCGGAGTTACTCCCCACTGATTGTGGCGTTCATGTTTTTCATGAATGAACAGGTTGCTTGCATGGATGGCTTTTTGCTTATGCTATTTTGGGTTCGGGTGTGAGCTAGCGGGCGTTGTCCCTGGATGAAACACCTCTAGACGTTGTTTAGCTAGTTGCTAATTACTTTGTCTTTTGTTAACACTTGGAGAGACTACGTCTCTTGTGGTAATTTTATTTAGTTTTTAATATTTTGACACTCCTCGTATTTTTCTATCTTGCATGTATAAAGGTTTTTAAAATACCGTATTTTCCGCTATATAATTCACATGCTTGTATGTTTTATATTTCCGCATTCGCGAGGGTTGTCACAATCTCTTTATACATGCTTGAATCCCACATAAACGTGTTTGTGAGGATTTTAGAGAGAAGGGAGGGAATTTGGAGAGAGAAGGAAGAAGATTGAATGAAATACAAAAAGGGTTTTGCTATCCTTTAAAAATGTACCTGATGCATCGTACTCGGTCGAGTAATAATTTTTTAATCTAGAGTTAAAGGGGATCTATGTTGTGGAAGGGGATTGATTAATGAATTGATTGTTAAATTGCATAAGTTGTTGTTCCATCGTGGTCTTACTTCTAGTTAATTGATTTACTTATCAGATTTAATTAATTAGGCTTCCGAATTAGGATTATCACCGAACGGGTTAAGACTAATATATGCAGCGACAATTGGATAGACTAGTTTAATGATAGCGATCGCTTGTTAAATCTAGATCTAAAGGGCATAATTGAATCGACCGATCTTGTGACCTTAAGCAACTTAAGTGACCTTTTATTGACTAGATATATCCCCGGATAACATATCTAGTGAACCTGACACCCTAGCCTTTCAATATTATTGAATTCTTCCTTTAATATTATTGTTATTGCAATTAGGTATAGAAAACCAAATATCAAATCTTATAAATTGTTACCTTAAGACAAACATATTTATAGCAAATAGATTATCACCGCCTCCTTGTGGATTCGATACCTTATTTATCACTGAATATTAGTTAGTATTGAGTTAGATTTACTTTGATTTAGGGAACGCGACTTTACCCTTATCAAATTTCGCTCCGTTGCCGGGGAGGCAACAATTTTATGTTTGTTTTTAATTTAGTTTATCTTTTTTTTTTTGGCTTAGAGAACTCTAGTTCCTTAAGACCGATCTTAACCTTCTATTTAGTGTTAGTTTATCCCCAGGTCTCTCTGGTCCGAGCTCGTACCATTTGATCCCGAACCAGAAAAGTCTCTTTGTGCTAGACGAAACTTTTGGAAGGAAATCCGTCAAGTTGAAGACTTGAGTACGCTTGACTCCGTCTACGCCGAATTTGTTGCAGAAAATCAATATTTAGAAGAGGATAATTCTATTTCTGCCGTTACAACAATCATAACTACTCTAGCCAACCATTCAGAACCCACCATTTCATCCATCCCCAAAGGATTCAAATTCCCTACTACGGGTGATGGTACTTTTGAGATGCTTCTGTCTTACATCAGTTTGGTGGAGCGAAGTATGTTTGGAGGGGGTTTTACAGAGGATCTTGCGAAACATATGGAGAAGTTCACTAACTATTGTTGCTCAATTCCCTTAAAAGCTGGAGTAACACAAGACCAAGTGAAGCTGGGCTTTTCCCCTTCTCTCTACGGGATGGGGCAGCAGATTGGTTGGGTGAATTTGACATGGAGGCAATGGGTATCACCGATTGGAATTCTATAGCTCTTGCCTTCTACAAGACGTACTTCCCACCACAGAAAACCAATGCCATAAGAGGCCAAATTACAAGTTTCAAGTAAGGTCCCACTGAAAACTTACATGAGGCATGGGTTCGCTTCAAGAAACTACTCAAATATGTCCCACATCATGCTTCTGACACTTGGTTCCTATGCAACCAATTCTATAATGGGTTGTATGATGATCATAGAGTTTTGCTAGATTCTGCTGCCAATGGGAGGTTTCAATATAATACAACTGATGCTGATGCCTGGAAGTTAATTGATGAGATAACTACTCACACTGCCGAGGGCTCGCTTGGATTGAGAGTAATTATTAGGGGAGTAATAGAGCTTAAATGAACTAAAAAATGGAGGGAAGTAGTGGGAGTTAGAGATAGAAATTGGAAAAGATAGTGTTATATCCCCTCTATTAAGGGAGTAATAGTTACCTACCTCCCCACAAGGTAATGCATTACCTCCATATGGAGGTAATAATTCCTCCCTTACCTCCTTTTTCCACCCTCCACAACCACCATAAATCACCAATCTCCTTCCATTTGTTATTGTTTTAGCCTCTATTACTCCCCTAATAATTACTCTCAATCCAAGCGAGCCCTGAGTATGGTAATCCCAGGGGTAATGTGAGAGGGGGTATTACAGATAGTGTCGTTGCAGCCCAGTTGCAGGCATTGACTGCCCAAATTGCCGAATTGAAAACTTCACAATCTTTGGGAAATAAGCAAACGGTTCATGTCATGTTTCAACAAGAGCATAATGTGGTTGAGTGTATGAGTATGGTTGATCAAATACTTGCTCTTCAATCCTTTAAGCAAGGTACATGATGAAGAGTGATTTATCCTCAATTCATACATAAAAGAAAACCCCAATATAAGTAGTATATATGGGGTCGAATCCACGAGGATGGAGGGGTCAACTACAAGCCTGATCATGTCCTATTTTAGCCTAACAAGAGTTGAATGAGGTGATTAACTACGAATTAGTAAATGTAACAAATCGCTAAAAATGATAAGGTTATAAACAAATTATGAAAAGTGAAGGTAAAGGGTTCACCTTAGGGGGATCAATGGGATAGTCAAGTAATTAGCAAGTGGGTAATAAGTTTGAGTAGAATTAATTTCCAATGTCTCGACAATTAATAATCTTAAACAAAGCTACTGCATTTATCTCAAATTACACATATAAACACTAGTCTAATCATCTGTACCGCCATCGCTTAAGAGATAATCAAACAATACTCGTTAAAGTATCTAACTTTCGTTTAGACAATTCATCGAACACATAGTATGCATATGGGTAATACTCTAATTATCACCACGAGTCTACTAATTACGCAACCAATTATCCCACATAATCCTCCCTTAGGCTCCCTCTAAACCCTAAAGGGAGACTACTCACTCATGTTGTGGGTAAACAAATAACTAAACAATGAGAATAAGCAGATGAACATCATATTTTTGGAAAAGAAGAATTATAACAATCAAATGACAAATAATTAACTTGAAATGAAATAAATTGCATAAACAACTAAAAGATGAAGAAATTATACCAACAATACTTGTATTAATGAAATAGGGGGAATGTCTTCACCCAAAATCTTCAATACAAACTCAAGACTAGGATAATTCAACTAAGAGAGACTAGATCTAGCAATTTAAATCGTGAAACTAAGCTTAATTAAGGAGCGATTAAGAGAGTAATTAGTAAGTATTAGAGATTACAAATATTCTAGGGTTTTGTGCTAAGAATTGATAAAAGGCTGCATACAAAAATTAGGGAGAGGGTATATATAGGTATCTCGATATTAAGAAAGAAAATAGAATTGTAAAGTGGAAATGCGAGGTTGTGTTCCAGGCCGGGTGCCCAGCCGCCGGTCAAGGGACCCGCCCAGAACACATCAGACTCTTCCTTTTCTTCTTCTGCAAAAATATTCTAAGTATAGAAAAGAGGGTCCCAGCCGGGTGCCCAGGCGCCGGTCCTTTGACCGGCTTGGAGCACATCAGGTTCTTCAAACTTTTCCACTCTATTCTGTTGATGTATAGGCCGGGTAATGGACCGGCCGACGGGTGCCCGGCCGCCGCTACGTGACCTCTTCCTCCTTCCTCTCTTTTCCCTTCTATGTGGGAGTCGTGGTCTGAGGCGGGTGGCCGGCTGCCGGTCGTTGGACCGGCCTGCACCACCTGGGAGCTCTCTTTTCATTTCTTCTTCTCATTTCCGAATCCCGACTCATGCAAGTCCTTTATGCTCCGATTTATTTATTTCCGCCTTAATTTATGCAAAATGAGATCGACATTCATAGCACGGGACATCGGGAAGTAAAATGCAATTAAAGGCACGCATATCCGTGTAAACGGAATAGAATGGGGACGAAAATGAGAGAAAAAATGTAACTAATTAAATTCTTATCTATACACCGTACTCTAATTTCTATAATGAAAGGACGGGAGAGCATCCAAACCTCTCATATCGACGTCAAAACGTTCTAAATCCTACCCTGCCACCACCTCAGCAACAAGGTTCCTCCTATATGACTCCTCAAAATCAAAATTCTCTACAAGATAATTATAATAGTCAAGGACGTCAAAACTTTCAAAAAGCTCCACCCCAAGCACCTCAAAATTACCCAATTGCTAGCTCAAAGCAACATTGTCGATACCCAAATTGCTCAAATGGCCACTCAAAATCCTAAAAGGCAACAAAGAAACTTACCTCCTCAAGGTCATCCCCCACATGAATAAGTGAATGCTATAACTTTGAGGAGTGGGACCTATTACAAGGGCTCGGACATGCCTAGGCAAGTTGATATGGGTTTGGTAAATTTGGAGCAAAAAGACGATGAAAGCACGGAGGCATGTTTACAGAAAATGACAAAAAGCGAAAAAAGAGCTGAAAATGAGGTTGCTCGATCTAGCAAGTCCCATTTGCTCGATCGAGAAATCCTGAAATAAAGTAAAACTTTTGCTCGTGAAGTTCCTGAAAGTTGCTCTACACCTCAACTCGATCTAGCAACCTTGGAAAATGGCGAAATCGATGCTCATCATGTTTCTGAAGCTTCCAATACACCCCAAATCGATCGAGCATGCCCTTTGCTCGATCGAGCATCCCTTACCCAGCCACACGAACCTTCTATTTCATTGGAAAAGAAGAAAGAAGCCGAGCCCATTAAAATTGTTCTTCCTTTTCCACACCGACAACATAAATCCAAACTAGATCAACAATTCGGAAGGTTTATGGAAGTAGTGAAGAACTTACAAGTGTCCTATAGGTTGTTGTTGTTGGATATGTTGTGTGATTGATCTGCTGTTAGCGTCACAATAAGGACACTGAGACATTTAGGTTCGGGGGAGAGTCTTTATTTATATCGTGTGTTTATTTATGCATTGTGTGTTTTAATAATAATTAAAAACAACCATAAAAGTAAAAAATCAAAAAATCCAAAAAGATGTTATTTATTTATTAGGTCGAGTTTTGGTGAAATTGATTAACAATGATGATAATTTGCATTGTTTTTGCATTTGAATCTCATCTTAGTCATCCATGTACATTGTTTTGACATGTTATTCCGAGAATAAACCTCAATGATCAAGTCATGACCGTATTTGACATGCCTTTTACTAGTTGGATTTGACAAATTATGTTGGTAAACTACATAAATTTATGAGGTCTTTAGAGCTTCCTAGGCCAGGAACATTAATAAGCTTGTCTCATTGTCTTTAGGTCTGAGTGTGGTACTCCTTGTGGAATATGTAACATCAAATTGCATAAGTGTGACATTAGTTTCTTGATACTTTTAAGCATTCTTTTGATAAAGTACATGAGGAAAGGCGATTCTTTTTGTTCAAATAAGCCTCACATAGCCAAAAAGACTTGATTTTATACCCTTATAATTGAGTTCTTTATATTTAGCCCGTTTGAGTCTTTGTCTTCCGTGAAGTAGTGTTTGGGAAATCATTTCTAGATGAAAGACTTGGAAGAGGCATATCGTATTTGAAGTATCCAACATCTATAGTGATAGATAATAAGGGATATTAACATTAGGATAAGAATTTTATATTGAAAAAGATCCTTCATCTGAGGATCAACGAACTAAGAAGGTTATTCATATTGATGAAACTGGAATCACTCTGAAATTGTCATAGTCATTCACGTAACCTAAGAGTTGATGATTACATGATGATTACTAATGTTTCCGCCATTAGGTCAATCATGTATGCAATCATATGCACATACTTTGATAACTTATATGCTTGGAGCATGACAAGTCAATAACTCTGCAATCCACATGAGAGTTATTGGATAGCCTTCCAGAACATCCATGATGTTGTCAAGGAGAACTAGGGATTCATTCTTGTGTTTGGTAGTGATAGCTTAGTTATGTGTCAAAGGTTTCACAAACCCAAGTTTCCAAACTTATTAGGATTTGTCGAAATCCTAGGCTAACTTTTGTTATATTAAAAGCGAATAACTAAAGAGCATGATTAAAGAGACAATCATTAAGAATTCTAAAAATAGAGTCTTAGTACAATAAGATAAGGATAAAGTGGCTATATAAGGAACTAATAATAGATTCTTTCACCAAGATACTTATCACATAGTTATAATGATAACAAGTGGGAGCATCTTTCAAGTTAAAGAGCCCAACACTAGATAAAGATCTAGACATGAACTTAGATATATTCATGTTATTAGGAATAACGTTGAATGGATAGAAAAATAATTCATGAGGTTGAAATAAATGGATACATGGTATATCCACTACTCAAGCTTATATTGCATTTGGACAAGATCGCCATGTAGTATCATAGAACTTGTATACTTTAGATTATTAGATATGAATCAATAACATTGTGTTGATTGTTCATATATGATAATCACATTTATCGTTTGAGTTTCTAAAAATTCATTTTGTGCTTTGTTATATCCAAATATGTTGTAGTGACAACTTTGAACCCTATTAAAGTAAACTGGATTAACATAGCATTGGCCCCTAGTTGCTTATATGAGGTGACATCTCCAAGTGACAGGAGTGTGATGTGATTGATTGCAAGTTCAAGTGTCATAGGGTCATATAAGATGACTAGTCGATCACATAGGCAGACTGTATGGGACACTATGTCAGAGAGTGACCGCTTATAAAGTTCTGGCAATTCATATAGCTTGGTCGTGGCGAGAGCTACTATAGTATTATTTTTGAGTCAATTCTTTAAAGTAAAGATTGTTTGCGAAGTCGACACAGTTTCTGATTGACTTTGATTTTTGCCCCAAGCCGTTCTGTAAAAGGGGGTGAATGAGTATTTGTTGGGTCATAAAGTACTATGAGTGTACGTAGGGAATAATGCGATAGGAATTGTCCAACCATATCTCAGGGTCACTCGAGGAGTAGTGAACTGGAAATACGTGGCCACGCTCGGAAGGTATCTACGGTAGATAATTCCGGTCAGAAAGTTACTCTCCAGATCGAGTAAACCATTCAAGATATGATCACATGCAAGTACGACCTGCAAGACACCCTGCATTGAGTGGGAGATTGTATTAGGACAAGAGAATTGGTAACGCACACTTGTTTCAGACAAGTGGGAGATTGTTGGAGTAAGTGTCCTTAACAATAGTGCGATCACTTAATTAAATCTCAATAACCAGAATACAAAGGGATGATAAATATTATACTTCAATGATCCACATTAATCAGTAACGACTGGCTTACTAGAGTTTGACGTTACTGTCGTATAACGGTGGTGATCAGTTGATCCCTTGAAATCACATTGAAAGGAGGATTCCCTAATCGTTAAAGTTAATTAATTGTATAGTGATACAAATTAATTAATCCCTTATTTGAACGAGTTCAAATTATTTATGAGAATCATATCTTATTGTAATGTGATTAAATAAGATACATATTTAATTAAAAGTTATATTACCAAAGTTGAATAATGTTTATGAAACTTTAGAGAGAAGAATGATTGGTTAATTGTAATTAAAATAAGTTGTAGATTATATTAACTATAAGTGAGATGGTCCATTTACATACATGTAATTATAAATTATTACTTAAAATGTTAAGTGTAATTTATTTGTTATAAGACTACATTTAATTAGTTAAATATACTTTTATAAGCACAATTACATGTAGCTTGTCATATATCACACATATGACAAATGACAAAATGTAAAAGTTAAAATGGAAGTCCATTTTACCTCTTGTATGCCGGTTTTGGTGATGATAATTAGGGAGGTAATTAGTTTATTGTTTTATGAGATAAACAACATAATTACACCATAATGTCTATAGCCTAACCTAGTGACTTGGGAAAGAGGCAAGCGTGCGTGTCCTCTTCCCAAGCCCTAGACCGTCGGCCCCAATGCACAAAGAGATGAGGATATGTTCTCAATATATTCATTGATTTATGCTTATTCAAGAGAACTTATCTCTCTAAGAATACAACTTAAGGAAGTTGTTTAAACATTAAATTCTCATATATTCTCATAATATTTCTAGTAGTAGTAATGTTTACATAATATATATGATTTAAAAGGGTGCCTCTTATATTATCTAGTACTATAAGATAAGAGGTGATTTTGGGATAGTTTAGGTGCAATTAAGAGGAGTGCTTCTACACTTGAAGCTTAAGGAAGTTTATCCCATAGTGATTTAGCTCAAGAACAAGAATAGGAAGGTGTCCTATTATTGGCCCATTTCGTCCATATCATTGTGAGGAAACAAACTTTTTTTCTCCACTTTGTATTATATTGTTTGCATGCACTAAATCTAGGACAACTAGTTAAAGAGTTAACTAGTTAATCATAAGAAGTGTCTTATGAGGAGGTTATTGAAACTAACACCAGGTACTTGCTACAGGTAACGGTAGTAGAAGGGTCACCGACTAAATTCACTAGGGAACCGAGTGAGTCCTCTCATCAACCGCAACCCCTACCCCAACCGAGTCGAGTCGAGTTGAACCCCAATTCCCGATGCCCCAATTCCCTCCACCCGGCTATATTCAAATCCCACCTAACCCCATCCCCTACCGATTGTATCTGCCCGAGAATGCCACAATCCTCCCGAACGCAGACTACCTCACCGGTCTTATGCAAGACATTCATATGAATATGTATAACGACCGGATCAATAACTATTATGCCCAATACCCCCCCCCTCTATATTTTCTGATGGCGAAGTAAGGGTACATTGACTCTAATGGTTTCTTTCCTAATTGTGCGCAACGCGACTTGTTGTTCTCAAATCTTGGAAACAAAAGGGGGTACCAGACATGGTGGTGGAGGAGGGTAACAGGTAGAGTGAGGATGATGTTGATGGTGATAATGAAAGAGGTGAGAATGAGGAGGATTATGGTGCCAACGAGGAGGAAAACGTTGATGGTGTTGATGATGAAGAGGAGGAGGGTTCAAATTAGGTGGCTTATTTATCATCTACCCCTTTCCCTCTATTGTGTTTTTCTATTTACTTCACTTCCTCTCATATTTGAATTGTATTTATTATAATTGTAGATGGTTGTTAGTGTGTCTCACTAACATTGCAGGCGGGTGTCTAGGTCTCATTTAGACACCAAACCTTTGCTACCATTGAAAAATCCAAAGTGACAATCGCATTTCATATCATTTAGTTGGAGTTTTCCTGCATCATGTATATTCTTTATTTAGGTGTCATGTTTAGACTTTCCTATGGTTAGTACCCCAATGAGAGGCGGGTGTCATAGCCTATTACCGCCGCAACAAGCCTGTAACACCCCTATATTCTAAATAGCCATACAATACCTCTCTAGCACATGGGAGTGCTACCATCTCGGTTGCCCGATGTAGTACATATCAAATCAAACGATAAAGAAACATTATTACTATACATTATATTAGCGTATCTGTCTAAGCATAACCTCTCTCTAAACTCTATCATAACTAATATTCATATTATTTTAGGGGTGGTTATGATGATTAAAGTATAGAAGATATGTCACTATCACATAGTTGATTGTGTGTTAAGAAAAGAATAACACACATGCTTCTTCCATGAGCACAAAACCGGTCCACTATGCCCTATGATGATCCATTTTGATTTTTAATATTTCTCCCACAAATTCTTATTAATCATATGCTTAATTATCTTGTATAATTAAGTGTTAATTTGATCATAAAACAATTATATGACTCAAATTAATAATATATACTTCACTTTTAAGTGATATTTTACCATTATATCAATATGTAATGGGTCCCACAATGTTCAGTTAATCTGATCATAAAATTGTTCATTATAGCCTTTTAAAAACATGATTTTGAAAATTACAGCCTTATATATTGATTTTTGAAAATTTCACCCAACTAATCACTTTTCAGTGAAAGTTGCATCAAAATGGGGATTCCGGTGATATTTTATAAATACTGACCGATATACCCCTCCCTTATAACATATCTATTTACCCCTTAAACCTTACTTCTCTTACTACTTTCCTTCGGAAATTCTTTCTTCTTCCCACAAAACCTCTTCCCTCACTCAATCTCTATCAAAATTTCCCTCAAATATGCAATTAAGTCTCTTCTCCATTGTGGGGTTGCTCTGATTAAGCATGTCTATTAAGGCAGGCGCCTCGTCGAAGCCTTATTCGGCGAAAAGTAAGTGAATTCACTCAAAATTCAATCTTCATCCCTTTCATCTCTTGTTTAAGTGTTTGAACCTCACAATTTAACAAACTCACCTCACTTGAAGACATTTCATCATCTAAATTGATGAACCCTAATTATTTTCAACTTGGGGAAAAATGAGAACTATTCTCAGACCACCTTGAAGACATTTCATCATCTAAATTGTGAACCCTAATTATTTTCAATTTGGGGAAAACTACGATAAAAAAAATAGAGATGAAATTAATAAATTTAACCTATGCATGTGGTTTAGGGCTCAATGACGACTTGTATCTGTTGGAGCCAGTGTCCTCCACAGTTAGTGCAATAACATAAATAAATCTCTGTAGGTTCACAGGGTATACTTTGTATTGTAATCAGTTGATTAACGTTTATCGATAACGGTTGGCTTGCTAGATAAGTTTGACGTTATTGTCATACAGATGGCGGTGATCAACTGGTCCCTAAAAGTCACACCTAAAGGATGTGATTGAGAGATGTGATTATTTGAGAAAATAATCATATTGATGCCTTATTAAATGACTAAAAGGTTAGTCGATGTTTTTGACTAAAAGGTTAGTCATGTGATGATGTAATTATTTAATAATGATTAAATAGTGTAGCTGCGACGAATTAACTGTAATTCGTAAATTGAAATCAATGTTATATTTAATTGTTGTATATAATGTAAGCTAATTAAACATAAACCGTTATAATTAATTGGCAAATTATAAATATACGGATATTTATAATTAATGATGTATTATAATGTCGGTCATTGACAAATGACGATGATAATATATTACATTATATTGGAAGCTAAAATGACCGAAACAAAGTGTCCAGATACACTCGGTTCTTTCGGTCAATGGGTAGTTATTTGAGGAGACTATATCTCCTCATATAAGACCTAGGAGTGCCGTGAGAGCAAGGAAGCAAGGGAAAAATTCTAACCTAATTTCTTCTCTCACTTGTGCCTCCATCACACAAAACACAAAAACCTAAAAAGTTAACAGTAACTTTTAATTATCTTTCTAGCAAAGGAGAAGGGCATTTCTCGATCAATATTGGGTGAGACGATTAGGAGGATATCTACTTTGATATCTGTTCTTAGGCCGAATTTTGCTAGGACCAAAGGTTAAAATCGCTTTCTCTAAATTTTATATTGTTTTCATATTAATGACTCGCAATTCATATTATATAATTTTGTTATAATCCTAAATTTTAAGGGGATGTAAACAGTTATTTCCCACAAGTGGTATCAGAGCATAAGGCTACAAAATTATATTATATGTTTTTCATTTTATGAAATATATATTTGAGAAAAAAAAATTACCGAAAAAAAAATTTTGTCACGGCTGTTTATTTTTTTTAGCCGTGTGATTTTTTTAGGTCTTGTTTTCCATTGTTGATTTATTGATATTGTTATTTTAAAAGGTTAAAATTCAATATAATAAATTTGTACTTGTTTTAATTTGATAAGGATTAGATTAAAATAAGATGGAATTGTTTTGATTTTGTTGTTGCTATTGTTTTCGGACTCATTGTTTTAAATTGATAATTTTTGTATAATGATTAAATTTTAATGATGTTCAAAGCGATTGTGATTAAATGAATATATGGATAATCGATTTAATCATGATTTAGATGTTCATTTTAAAAGGTTAAATTGAATAATCTAGTTTGGATCAATATTTAATAACGATTAGATATTGAATTTTGTACCGATCTAGCAATATTGGCAACACCGAATTTTTTTTTTTGCAGTACGTGCTGCTACTGTACTGCTACTGTTCAGTAAAAAAAAAAATTTCTGTTTTTTTTTGCTGTTTGGAGCAGTTTTTTATTTTTATTTTACTGTTTTTCGGTTTTAAGATTAAACCGTGAGAAAGATAAAAAAATAAAAATAAAAAATTATTTTTTTCGACTGGTACTGTTCACGTGAACAGTGATCAGTAGAGGAGAAAAAAAAATTAGTTTTTTTTTTTTTTTTTGGGCATTATAAAGATAATGTTTGTTTGTTATTGTGAAAATGTTCACAATAATGACACCCGATTATTTTAAAAAGGTTTAAAATAAAAATGGATTATGGAAGATTAAAGTTGTTGAGGGCAATTAAGGAATTGTCACATAAATTTGATCGTTTTTAATGGTGGTTTGGATAATTAATCAACATAATTAATGAATTATGTTTTGTAGTATTAATTAATATAGTTGATGCATTTTATTTTTGTCGAATGAATGAATGAATGAATGGTTTGATTTACGTTTTTTTTGCAATTGGTTGAAAAATGTAATACCTAGTGTGGCCTTAGTTAATCATGTTTTCGTAATGATGGAAACATGGTTTGGATGTATTTATGAGATCTCGAATCTCCTTTTATTTCTTTTATTTATGTTTTTTGGAATTAGAATGTAAATAGGTTTATTTTGTAATTTTGAAAATGTAATTTAAGAAGACTAAAGATGGAGATCGGATGCTCACTCCCGCTACATGGACCAAGATGAGACAAAGTCAAGCTTCGCGGGTCCATTAGGATGGATTCCAAACTTGTATTTACTGTTCATTTTGGTAGATAGGCCACACTAGGACCGTTGTAATAGTTTACGTATTTTTCATTCTTTTGCTTTTCATTCACATGTTAAATAATTGCATCATATTCCGCCTAAACCAAACCACCTAAATTGCATGAAAAATGATTCATATAGTTTGAATTTTCATCTTAGACATACAGATGTCACTCATTCATAGGGCCATCACCTTAGTCTAAATCATTCACGAAATGCTAGAAATTTGTTCACTTAAAATGAATTAAATTTAAGATGATGGGATCTTCCTCTAAAATGAAAATTGAGATTAGTCTTTATAGGAAAAACTACTATGAACCCCTTCTTCGTCGGAAGTCATAATATGACCCCTTCTACGTTGGGTAAGTAGTGAGTGGTGACCTATTTTACCTCAACATTGTAGTCCGAGTAATATCTCGGGATTATAATGGACTAAAAGATAGAATTTACAGAAATTTATCGACCGAGAATTCTAAAGGTAGAATTAGCCAAGAGGTTGGCTTATCAATTTACAGAAATTGAGTCTTGGGATCATTTATATAATTCTTGAGGGAGGTCAATTGTATAAGTGCATGAGTCATCGCATTAAACAGTTTTTGCATTAAGACTTAATTTTAAAACGATGAAACTTATCATAATTTTTCTTCTTTTTCACAGTTTCTTGAATCCGTTATATAAAGATATAACTGCTAAAAATAACAAATGGCTGGACGTACAGACGACCCAATGCCAAGTGCTACACTCGCTCGCGAGTCCTGGCTAAAGATCTTTATGGACAACATGAATCAGTCCACGCGAATGAAGAATGATGGGTCAAACTTTGCGGACTGGGAGGCGGCATTACGGAATGCTGCCATTGCTGACGGTAAGCTCAAGTACTTGACTGAGCCACTACCGACTAACCCAGGCCCCAATGCAGGAGCCAATGCATCACTTGCTTATAGTGATTTCTTAATGGAGGCGGGTGCGATAAAGAACGTACTCATCTTTTCAATGGAATCCAATTTGCAGAGGCGATTCATAGCCCAGGGTGCAAACAAGATTTTCACCACTCTCTCTAATGAGTTCTCGAAAGCTCCGAGGATCGTTAGCTATGAGTATACCTGTCGCTTCTTTGAAACGAAACTCCAGAAGGGCCAATCGGTTAGCCCACACATTCTTGCTATGATCGAGAATGTCGAGAAACTGGAGGCTCTTGGTTGCAAAATCGATGAGACGATCATTATTGATCGACTGCTTCATTCACTTCATGATGATTTTGCCCTTTTCAGGGCAAATTACTATATGAATGACATGAAGAAAAGTCTTCATCAGCTCCACTCACTTCTCGTACAGACCGAGAGTGATCTGAAATTGAGTGGGAGCGTGAAACAAGACGTTCTCATGATTAACAACAAGAGTAGGGGTAAGGGCAAGGCTCAAGCTGACCTAGTTGTAGGGAAGCCAAAGTTCAAAAAGCCAGGAAAGGTCAAGAGTGGGCCTGGTGAGACTAGCGGTAGCTCACAAGGCAAGACAAAGAGCAAAGAATACGTGGAGTGCCACCATTGCCACAAGACTGGGCATTGGAGGCGGAACTGTCCCGTGTATGCTGAAGACGTAAAATCAGGCCGTGTCACTCCTGTTGGTACGTCATCTTTTATTCATATGATTGAGATTAACCATGCAAGTTTCGGAACTTGGGTACTAGATACTGATTGTGGTTCTCATCTGTGTAATCATTTGCAGGGCCTAAGAAGCATCACAACTCTCGCAAAGGGTGATGTGGACCTGCGAGTGGGGAATGGAGCTAGAGTTGCTGCCGTTTTAGTGGGAACATATGTAATCCAACTCCCTAGTGGTTTTGAGTTATTACTGAATAATTGTTACTATGTACCCAGTTTTTCGAAAAACATTATTTCTGTTTCCGTACTTGATAAGGACAGTTTTTCGTTTTTAATAAAGGATAATAGCTGTATTTTCTCTTTAAACGATATGATTTATGGTAAAGCTGTTTCCATGAATGGAATATAAGTTTTAGATCAAACCACAGTTATAATGCATGTGAGTAATAAGAAAGCAAAGGTTGGTGACAAAGATCAAACCTATCTATGGCATTGCCGTATGGGACACATAAATGAAAAACGCGTGAAAAAGCTCATTGATAATGGGACTATCTCCCCATTTGACGATGAATCTTTTGGCACGTGTGAATCATGTCTCATAGGCAAAATGACTCGAATTTCCTTCAAAGGTGTTGGAATGCGCGCTGCTGACCTATTAGGACTCATAAATACTGATGTGTGTGGACCTATGTCAATCAACGCTAGAGATGGCTATAGGTATTTTATCACTTTCACGGACGATTTGAGTAGATATGGTTATGTCTACTTAATGAAGCATAAAAGTGAGTCCTTTGACAAGTTCAAGGAATTCCAGAATAAGGTTGAAAACCAGCTGGATATAAGGTTAAAGCACTACGTTCAGATCGTGGTGGCGAATATCTTCCGAATGAGTTTGATCAACACCTTAAAGACTGTGGTGTAGTACTACAGTTAACTCCACCTGGAACACCACAATTGAATGGTGTGTCCGAACAGAGAAATCGAACATTGCTTGATATGGTTCGATCCATGATGAGTCACACGGTTGTGCCTGACTCATTATGGGGATATGCTCTATTGTCTGCTGCTCTAATACTTAACCGAAGTCCGTCTAAAGCTGTAGACAAGACTCCATATGAATTATGGAAGGGAACGGTCCCAAACTTGTCCTTTATTCGGGTTTGGGGTTGCGAGGCTTATGTCAAATGGAGACCTGACGATAAGCTCGGCCCATGATCGGTCAAGACATACTTTATTGGTTATCCAAAAGGGGTGTTTGGTCATTACTTTTACTCGCCTACCGAACATCGAGTTTTGTTGCGGCTAGTGCAACGTTCTTAGAGAAAGAATTTCTCGAGAATAGGACAAGTAATGGAACCTTCGATCTGTCGGAGATTCCAGAACCAACAACCGAGCTACCAATGAAGGAAACTGTTCCCTCATCATCGGCTGCGGTTAATATTCCTGAGGAACCCAGGAGGTCGGGTAGAGTCTCCATTCCTCTAGACAGATACATTGGTAT
>JAIUZE010021114.1:0-34549 GCA_022085475.1 Heliosperma pusillum | reverse complement strand
GTACATTGACGAGCTAGCGAGCGAAGGTATTATACGTGGACCTATATTCGGTTCTTAGATTGTATATTATTATACACTCTTTTATTTCTGTATTTATACGGGAGATATGTCTCCCGTCTTGTATAATTCTTATGTATAATACTATTTTTCTTTTTATTTATGACACCTTTGTTTATTTATGTAAATTAATTTTTTTTTTCTTTCCGCAAATTTGAGGGTGTCACATTTAAAATCTGAAGCTAAGGCAAAGGAAGTTGATATCATTGATCACAAGAAAGAAAACTCTTTTCTTTCTCAGCAATCGAAAGATATAGAGGCTGAATTCTTCCAAACCAAAGATCAACATAATGAGGAGAAATTTATCTTGAACAAACGTTTTAATGATTTTCGTGAAAAATTTAAAAAGAACAATCCCTCCAAAGACTCGAATGTAGATGACTCGCTATGTGAAAAAGAAATTCAGTCTTTAAAGCAATTGCTCCTACATGCACGAAAAGTTTATGATAAATGGGAAGGAAGTCAGAAGGTCTTAGACTTCCTTACCGAACAGTCAAACAACAACATGAAGATGGGTCTAGGACATGAATGTTATAGTCGTAGAGACCATGATAAGTGCAAATCCACTCCTTCTGACCGTGATTTCAGAAGAAGGAAGTATGTCAATCTTTCAGAATATCTGATTTGCAATTATTGTGGTCACAATGGTCATGTTAAAGATAATTGCGTTAAATATGTCAACGACAACAAAAATTAAACTGATATATCCCCGGTGTTCTAAGTCAAGCAATGAAAGCATGTGAGAAGGAAGCTGGCGAGTTTAGGAAGTATAAGGAGGAGGTGCAACAAAGGGAAGAAGAAGCTTGTAAGAGGGAAGAAGAAGCTCCCAAGAGGGAAGAACTTTACATGAAAAATCAAGAAGATCTAAGGCAACAAATCACGGCTAGTCAAGCCGCTAGTACGCGTCAACAAGAAGAAACAAGGTGCCAAATTGAGGCCTTAACCAAATTATTTGAATCCCAAACCCAATCCCGATGCAACAATAACCCTTGGGACATGCCTTATAACTCAAATAACGATAACTCTGGTGGAGGCGGAAATGGTTTTCTAGTGTAAACTCGTCACTTAGTTAGTTGTTGTGTAAACTTTGGTGTGACTAATGGTAGTCTAAGACATGGTTACTTTGTCAGTTGGTTGTCTAAGATATGGTTACTTTGGTAATTGATTGTCTAAGACATGGTTGTAAGATTTCGTTGACATTTTTCTAATTTTAAAGACGGTTTCTGGTTACAAAAAATTGTGTCTGAATGCTTTACTATATATTATAGAATTTATGCAGGAAATATAGGAAATGGGGGAGCAATAGAAGCAAAAACTCTCCAAATCAAATATATACGTTACCGACCAATTTCCGACCAAAAACTCATGTATGTCAAATGGTCATTACTGAAACCGATCGATTAAATTCATTTACCGACCGACATTCGGTCGGTAATTAGCAACCGATTTGGTAATTACCGACCGTTTCATTGGACATGTTGACCAAGTCAACTCAATCATGGCAACGACCGAAGTATGGGTTACCGACTACCTAGTCTGTCGTAACACTAGCGACCGAATTTCTGTCGGTCGGTAATTGATATTTACCGACCGTATTTACCGACCGATCCTTATCGGACGCTAAGGAGGAAAAATCAGTCGGTAAGACATTTTACCGACTGATATTTACATTTAACGACCGTTTTGAATGGTCGGTATAAGCCATGATTCTGATAGTGTTACAAAGTTGCTTAAAAAACATTTATCAAGATGCGAGAAAAGAAAAAAAAAACTTGTCGCAAGAACAGTGGTCTTGCAATGTTATCAATCGAGAAAGAACTTTTGAAAAATATCGATATTTATGTAATAATTAATGACTTAATTTGGATTTCTAAATGCGTGTTGATTGCACTTTTTATGATTCCTTAATAAACATGTATTAGCCAATTACACTTGAATTAACTAAAATAAATTTTTTAAGAGAACCCCATAATCGTATTTTACCTAAGGACTTGAAATGTTCATGACCGGCCCTACTTTTCTCATGTTGGGATTTACGCGCACCAATCGCTTGTGTTAGTATTTCAATTTTTGCACCCGTATTTTTTCTACTAGATAAGTTTTTACGAAAACAAACATATAAGAATCATTATCTCTTATATATAAGAGTCAACAGAGTACATGTTTAACGGTGAGCCATTTTTTTATTTCTTAACAATGATCGAAGATTATCGTTAAAATAAGCCAAGTCTTCAGAACGTTGCAAATAGTTTTATGTCCTTGCCCGATTTCATTACGACCAGAACTGCTCTTATTATCGCCACAATCAGACTGTGTTGCTGATTCCATCCACCTTCTGCAAAAAACAATAATAGTGTTTTAAGTTAGGAAACAGAGGTTTGATTTTGAGAATATACGAGTTAATAGTCCACATACCGAAGGAAAGTTTCAGCCCATCTCTTTAATGTGTAAGTGGTGACATATCGAAAATTTGATCGTGTCTTCTTTATCTTTCTTCGCGGGACATTTCGAGAGCTTGCTTGATTGCCGACGACACGCTCTCAATATTGTTAGGGTTTATTATTATGGCTCCCGTCAAAAACTCAGCCGCTCTTTGAAACTAAACATACAACAAAATTAATAATTCGACTGAACTATCTAGAACCGGTTCACGTAATTTTATTAACGATACTTTTAGACAAATAAATATTCAAGTACAAACTTCCCTAATAATGAGGACGCCTTTCCTTTCAACCTGCGCTGCGACGTACTCAAACGCGACTAAGTTCATGCCATCACTTAAGGAGGTAACTAGTAGGACAACTACATGATGAATAATGGACCGCAAAACAAAAATAATTTTATTTGACTAAAAGGAAAATACACATGTAAACAAATATTAGTTATGGTTGAATTTACCCGTATGAATAATTACACCGCTAAGTTCAAAGGGTTTCAGAGGGTTTTTGCTGCAAAAAATGATATACTACTTTAGTAACAAATCAAACAAAGTTATTCATGAGTAAGTGAGGTATTATGGCTGTCAAAGTAAACCACATGTTGTAGTCTCCTATGAAGTACTTGTTGTATAGATAATTTAAAAATATAATATCTTGTGCTATATATTAAAAACATTACAGTATATGTGCAATATATATCGTGAAAAGTATATGTAGATACAGAATTAGATAAACCCCTTGTAGTTCAATTCATAGTGTATAATAGGAGGTCGGTTAGATATGAGGGGGAACAACTTGTTTAATAGCGTGTTTGGGAACCTAGAATTAGAATTGCATATTACATAGAATTAGAATTATGCTTTTCTACTATACCCTAGATTGCAAGAAGTAATATTAAAGTCACATTGAATATACTGTTTATAAATAATTAAACGATATATGTAGTGAGCGACGTACCCGCACTATTAGTAAATTCTCACCGTAAATTCTGCCAAATTTACCATCTATTTCCCTTATTAATCATTTAATATTATCTGTAAGCGATATATCTGCAAGAATGAAAGAGAAAATTAGTTTATCATATTGTATAAGATAATTCACGAAACCATTTATATTTTTGAAAGGAGCTAGTGTCGATTTCATTCTTTTGATGTTTTTATCTCTCCCACACTGACGGGCTTAAAAGCGGTGTCACTAATTCCGCTAATTAGCTACAATCAAATAACAATTTATAACTCATAGACCAACACAAACTATCTTAAATAAAGGTAGTAAAATGGTAAGAATATGGTCGAACCCAAGAGAAGACGGTATTAGCTAAATTAAACTAATCTAGACTCTTGCAAAATGCCAATTAACAAAACTAATTACTCTAATCACAAATTAAAACACTAATTAAAACAAAAGCTTAAATTAATTACAAACTATGATATTTACAATGAGAAAACATGTAGGATAACATATAGGGGGAAAGTTTGACATGAGAATTGATTAGCAAGTCTAAAATTACCAACAAAAACTAAAGATTCAAATATTCGAATATGGAGAAACAACTTAGTGTAATTTTCTCAAGTTCCCAATAATTAACAAAGTAAAGACCCTTACTTTCCTCTCTTCTCTAATTATCTAATACAAGTTTCTAAGAAATTAGCCAACATAAATTAAACCATCCATGGATGACCCTTTACAACCCAACCAATACTTATTAAAACATAAGCACAATCAAAGATGCAAGCTTAAAGCACAAAACCAAAGAAACATGCTAGAATCATGTAATAAAACACTAAACCATGTTCTAATCACACAATAAACCAAATTCCACTCAAAAGACTCCAACTTTAAACCAAAGTTACAATCTTTCAAGGTTGCTTCAACAAATACCAAGACAAATTAACCAAATTTATCAAGACAAAGCAATAATTAAACAAACAATTACTAAGATGGTTAGTCTCAACAACAATTCATTCAACAATGGAATTTAAACATAAGAAAATGGAATTAAATAGAGAAGAAGAGGTTCAAAAGGTCTTACAATGCTAAAAGGAGAGAACTTGTTCAAATTACACTAAGCAATGGAAGATTAGTTACCCATAATCCAAATATTACAACCCATTATGAAGTTCAAACAAAATACAAAGCCAAAATGAAGACCAAAAGTTGAGAGAATTCTAAGGAAATGTGTTGTGAAATCTTGTCCCCAAAGTTGTGTATTTCTCTCTCTACAATTTGCTTCTTATATACCCTTGGTCCGCAAACCTAGGGGCCTTGAGAAATGGGCTTTCAAAAGACAAGACGGAGAAATAAAGAACGCACGCCTGAGACCTGGACGCTGGCAACGTCGTGGTGACGCTGGCACCGTCCCCTGACGCTGGCAGCGTTTTATGCTGCCGGTTTTTCCTTTGGTTGAGCGTCTTGACTTTCGTTGACCCTTGGATTTTAGTCCCGCCTTGACTTCCATTGACCCTTTGGGCTTGGTCTTCTTGCTTTGATGATTTGCTTGTAGCCCACTCCAATTGTCGGGTTTGGGTCTCGGGTTTGACCTTGACTTTTGTTGACTTTTGGGTTGACTCTAAAAGTTGACTAAAAATACTAAATAACAACATAATTACAAAGACTAATGTTAGCATAAAACGATGCTAACGACCCGTAAAAAGTGTAATAAACGAACCTAATAAATACTAATAGACACAACACATTTTGGTGTTGTCACACACATTTAAACAAACTCCAGAATCGAAACTACAACAACATTTTATCGCTAAATCTGAATTTCTATAAAACTTTTAATATAATAAAAGTTCAAACAAATGTTTTCTTTATATCACTATTCTACATAACAAATGTTTCATAGCACGCTAATGAGTTTCTTAATTACAACACACTCGATAACGTAAATTAAGATAAATTAAGTTATATTAGAAACATACACACAGTGACATCTGTTCTTGATGGACACAAACTTGAAAGAGTTTAGCGGTTTTGGACAAATCCGATTTCTGCTTAAGAAACTTTTCGAAACCCAATAGTTTATGTGGAAGTTTTTTTATTGGGTCAAGACGATCAATACCTAGAATCAATTGAAACAAATAAAGATAAAAATAAGTAAAATAAGAAACATCATACATAATGATTAGCATCATATATATGTTAGGTTATAAATTAAAAAAACAACATCATAAGTTAATTTTATTCTTATAAAACATGAAACTTGAACATACCGCAAAGATGTGGGTATCTTCCTTCTTTATCTTGGAGACCGTCATGTAGCCTATCAAGTTGGATTAGCTGATTACAACAATTGGCAAAGTGCTCTACGTATTGATTAGTATGAAACCTACAAAGAAAAAATAAAATTATTTATTCAAAACACTGTAACTATGCATGAAGTGAAGTGTGTAACCGACATTAGAAAAGGAATTTCCTTAAATATTTGAAAATATGCAGAGTCGTGATCGTGCTCATTTATGTCTTATATGATCAACTTATAATGTATATTTAAGAAAAAAAAAAGGTAATTAATAACGAATGAGAGTACTACCCAATTATATCGCCCGCGACAACACCTTGGAGCATTTCCTCTCTTGAGGGCAATACTCTATATGTGTCGAAATCCAGAATATAAGTATGGAGAAACCACACAACTTTTATCTTGTTGTTTAGTTTCTTAAGATACTCCGAAAATAACATGAGGTGTTAGTCGTGACACCACACGACTACGCCTTACTTTAAATTTTGGTGGACTATATCTGCAAACATTTCGTTTACTTTTTTGTACGTGGTAAAATGGGAGACCATGGATTCTGCGCTTACAATATCATACGGTTTTGGAATATCGAGTTTGTGAAACAATGGCCAAAGGACATTGTTCGAATATCCGTTGTAGTATTCTTCGACCATCTTATCGTCAAGAAATACCGGTATACAACTCTACAATTAATATAAAAAAAATAGTAAGCTTTGTGGAAACATAACCAAATCGAGTTTTAACCTTATGTAATCAACAAAAAAATGAAATTTATTAAACCTGTGCGGCAAGAGCTTTTGTAATTGATTCCTGTCGTAGTGTATCCGGAACGGCAACACCTGCCCATCCTACCCACGTCATCTCAGATTCTTGTTTTATACCTGCTCACATTATGTTAACGGCAGAAATAAGGGTTGTAGTACGAAAATAGGCTTTTAATAGTGCAAAAGTATATTTTCTAATTAAGAGAATTTGCATATTAAAATAATAATAATAATAAATAAAACAAGAATAGACATCTAATCTAATATAAAGTATTGTTCACCCCATGTAAATTGCACGTGCCTACTTATAAAGTATCTGGTATACAAAATAACACCTAAACTAGTCTTAAACTTTTTGCACGAGTTTGTTGTTTCATATTTTTTTTATTTATAATAAGCTAAAAATAACAATTACATTTTAGTACCATGTTTAAGATTTTTTATTTGTATAATAATTTAATTTTTAAGGGATATTCTACATGGTACCCCTCAACTTTTTGACTTTCTACGTGGTACCCCTACACTTTTGGAAACATACATGGTACCCCTAAGTTTTCTAATTTGTATTAAGCGTAACCCTAAACTTTAATTCCGTCAATTAGTAAATGTTTTAGATGTTAAGTGGTGAGTTGGACGCTTATGTGGAATATGAGTGGCTTTTGTCTTTGTCCACATAGATTCCCGCCACAACTACCCCATTTTCCCTCCCAATTAACATTATTTAGTATTCTTTCATTCATCATCTTCCTCCATTCTTCTTTCTACTTCCTTCTTCCATCTTCATAAAATTCTGTCAATTAGCTCCCTTTTTTTTCATTTATCTCTCATGTCTTCTTCATCTTCTTGGAAAAAATTATCGTTAGATGGTCTCGATTTTAGGAACCAATGTTGCAATCGATGTGGTCGGAACGCTATAATTAAGATATCGGGTTCCATTAACAACCCCCGAAAAGCTTATTTCAAATGCCTAGATTGTATCATTTTGTTATGTGGTTATCGGAATAGCATGTTACCATCACAAAGGATTTCAAAAAGAGATGTGCCGGTGAAGATGAAGATGAAGTTGAAGAAGAAGAATGTACAAGTAGTGTTAATGGAGATAGTGTCAAAATCTACAAGTACCCATATAATGCATTTTCAACAACATAGTGTCCATTCTGCAAAATACATATTCAACTAAACATCATAATCTATAAGCATAATCAAGAGCAAATAATGAGTAATGGACAAAAAACGATTAATATGTTATCATATAAAGATAATACAACAAAAGATCAAAAATTTAATAACAATATCATTTAGGGAAAATAATTACAGCAATAATTTAGGGAAAATGACAATTGAAAATCATATCTGCTTCAATCGCCAAATAGATGAAGATCAAGACAATAATGAAAGGACAGGAGAGCTAAGGAGATGAGAAAGAAACAGAGAAAGATGAAGATGAAAGGGTATAATGAAAGGTGTGTGTTACACAAGACAACATAGTGAGGATTTGTACAGTGCCATGTATTTGTCCTAGTCACAGCCAGTCCTATACCACATAAGCGTCCAACTCACCACTTAACGTCTAAAACATTTACTAATTGACGGAATTAAAGTTTAGGGTTACGCTTAATACAAATTAGAAAACTTAGGGGTACCATGTATGTTTCCAAAAGTGTAGGGGTACCACGTAGAAAGTCAAAAAGTTGAGGGGTACCATGTAGAATATCCCAATTTTTAATTAGCGACTTGTACATGAAAGCGTATGAAGCTTATGTAATATTAACATTAAAATTTATAGTCGAAATATTTCAAAACCTAAATCTTAAAACTTAACGATTTGATATTCAAAATATATTAACACATTCGTTCAACGGAATACGATTATTACATGTAAAATCTTTCGTTCTTGTATTAGGTACATGTTGTAGTCTCCTATGAACTACTTGTTGTATAGATAACTTAAAAATATTTATATGATAGCTAGAAATCCTTTTACACAATATCAGATTAGTTACTGTTTTAAATTGTGGTCTAAGATGTAACAATTATTGTTTTCATTCCACGTAAATTATTCTTAAAACTTTTAAATTGTTCAATAAATTAAATAAAACTGAAAGTAATAGCATGAGTTGGTTAGTTTAATGCGTTCAACTTTTTTTCTCATATGAAAGAACTTAAAAAAAAATTCTTGAATTTGAAGATTGGAAGCAAAGATGATTCAGATGTCCTTTTATTAAGTGACAAATTGAGTGATGCATCAAACTAAATTATACCTCTAGATTAATGTAACTGCCTTTGAAATATATTTTGATAATTAGAATATTTGATTCTCTTATAAGGATTGATAGATTCATATTTTGTAATTCCATTTCAAATGTGACATTCTCATTTTAGTGTTATTAGATGGAACTTATGTCCAAAAGGATGACATAAAAAGCGTCAATAATTTTTTACACATGACGCTGTTATTCAGGTTTGAGATATAAATTAGCATCGAAAAATAAGGGATTTGTTGTATCTAAACTCATAATTACTATTAAAATAAGCATTTTTACTATTGTTGTTATATAAATATAAATTTAACTGCAAATCCTTTTGTTTCGGAAACATAAAAGCAAAAAAAAATCTAAGGTTTAGAATAGTTATTTTTCATTATCAGATGAACATCAGCTATATTTTTACTATTAAATCAATAATAATCATATTTTATACATGGTATTAAAATGAATGCTTTGTTTTTATTTTAGAATGTTATATATATATTCATTCACATACGAAATGTTACATATAGAAACAATTTTTTCAATGCTCCTAGTTAAACAGCTTAGTAGTCGATATATTATCCAAAGTTTTACGTTATTATTATATCATCTAAATTTTATGTATATAGCTATAGAGTTTCAAAAGTAATACTAGTAATTTGAAGAGCCGTAACCAAGCCTCCAACGCTTTTATTTTCTAGCAACAAACTGCCGGAACCGTTTCGAACTATCGTAAACAGGAGACGGTTAGCTACCACCATTAAACCCTTAGGTGTTGACATTGTCTGTTTATCCGTATTACAAAGAAAAAATTTACATTAGAGATTGTGAAATTAAAATTCTATACTTCGTTTATACTTGAATACGAATTAAATACTCAAGTGAACAAAGAAACAAATGAATGAAGGGCTTTTTTTTATTGGGTATAGAACAAAGTTAAGCTAAAATGCAGCATATTTATTCGTTAAATCACCTTACTCAAAAGTTCCCGACAATTCAGTAGTTTAATAGAAAGGATGGAAGTGTCTAGTAGTATAAAATAAGTATTTACCGACCGATCCTTATCGGACGCTAAGGAGGAAAAATCAGTCGGTAAGACGTTTTACCGACCAATATTTACATTTAGCGACCGTTTTTAACGGTCGGTATCAGCCATGTTTCTGGTAGTGTTACAATGTTGCCTAAAAAACATTTATCAGGATGCGAGAAAAAAAAAACTTGTCGCAAGAACTCTTGCAATGTTATCAATCGAGAAAGAACTTTTGGAAAATATCAATGTTTATGTTATCATTAATGACTTAATTTGGATTTCAAAATGTGTGTTGATTGCACTTTTTATGATTCCTTAATAAAACATGTAATAGCCAATTACACCTGAATTAATTAAAATATTTTTTTTAAGAGAGCCCCCTAATCGTATTTTACCTAGGGCATTGAAAGGTTTAGGACCGTCCCTGCTCATTCCTCAACCCTTATTCTGGGCAATTTCAGGTTTGTCTCCCCCTTTTTTTTCGAATAAAATGGCAGAGTGACGTCAATTGATAGAGGAGTGCGAATGGGCAAAGAAAAATGAAGAACAATTGAAGAACAATGTGAACATATGTGATGCAATTGTGTGCGGGTGTATGTGTTTATGCAAAATTACGTGTCCCCAAGAAGCTGTAAATTAATGGTGTAGAAAAAGATTAAACCCAGAAATTTAGTGTTCTTGTGATTAGGTTGAAGAAAAGGGGATAAAGTGAAGGATGCGTATTTTGATTTCGAATGTTCCAGTATAATGGTAATTGAGTGAGGGACGGAAGGAGTATATGTTATTAGAAAGGGTATTTTGGTTATACAAAATATCGGAAGTCGTTAAAATGATTCCTATTTGATAATTACGCAAAGGATCAATTGTTGAAAACACCCTTATATGTGTCACTTTTTAAAAATTAATACCTTATCAAAAAAATTTTAAAAATTAATACCTTACATAT
The DNA here is from genome assembly GCA_022085475.1 of Heliosperma pusillum. Classification (NCBI taxonomy): domain Eukaryota; kingdom Viridiplantae; phylum Streptophyta; class Magnoliopsida; order Caryophyllales; family Caryophyllaceae; genus Heliosperma; species Heliosperma pusillum. Next base: position 23,821 of record JAIUZE010021114.1, on the reverse strand, counting down.
GTACTCTGATCAAAATTTGGTACCTTAAGTGAATTCAGTTCAAAAATAACGTGAAATGCCCATTTTACCCCTGACTTTATATACTCTATTACAACACTCATACATCACCCATTAATTATCAATGTTTCTTCAAAATAGATTTCAAAATTACCAAAGTGTAACCGAGATTAATTGGATTGACCATCTACAATAATAGAAGATCAAGTTGCTTGTTTATCAAAGGACCATGATTAATTTCCCATCTTTGCCATTCTATAATTTTTCTATCTCCAACTTCCCTTTCTTCCTCTCTTCTTGTAGAAATTGCAAATCTTATTCCAAAGTGGATATTTTACTTTTTTTTTTTAATGTTCTTCTCCTTCATTAGCTAACAAATAACAATCCTTTGCCACTTAGTTTGTGCTTTATCAACCTATCGAAAAAACTTACATCCACGAAAATTGGTTTATGGGATGTAAAATTTACATGCTTCAATAATCTTCCCGGATCAGAATGGGTCAAAGACTTGCACAACAAATTAGAATGCCACAAAAACATATTCGCTAAAAGTAAGAAGAAAACATATCATAAAGGTTGAATCGCACCTATTAATTGACTACCTTTCCTGGCAAATACAAAATCCATAAAATTACACCCAATTTTAAGAACCCTAATTATATATTGATACTAACCATTCATAAATAAAAATAAAAAAAACAGTGATGAAATAGATGTAAGTTAGAAGCATGAAACGTAAGAAATATAATTACATTAAAGAGAAGAAGATATGAAAGCTTAGAAGAGAGAAAATTAGTTAATTCAAATAGTGAAAGATTAAAAATTGAATGACTTGTAGTTATAAGAGGGAAAGGAAAAGGGTGAAAACAGCATAAAGGGTATAATGGGAAAAATATGGACTTTGGACGAAAATTTTAAAAATGGACGGAATATTCGATTTTTGTGGGCATGAATTCACTTAAGGTACCAATTTTTTTTATCAGATTACCTGTGTAATGTATTAATTTTTAAAAAAGTTTTGATAAGGTATTTATTTTTAAAAAGTTAAACATATAAGGGTGTTTTCAACAATTGATCCTTACGCAAAACCGTCACAAGAATGTATAATAAGTGATAATGGTGTTGGAAGAAATGAAACTTAGGTGGTTATATGAAAAATTAGAAAATATAGGTGGTAATTAGGGGTGTTCACCGGTCCAGAACCGGACCGGACCGGACCGTACCGGACCAGATAAACCCGCGGACCGGATAATCACATATTCCAAGACCGGAGACCGGACCGTTTAAGAGGGGGACCGGACCGGATCGGACCGACCGGAACCCTTAAGTTCCGATTTTTTCCGGGTTTAGACCGGATCAGTCCTTCTTTTAAAGGGAAAATTGAAATTTTTTTTAGTATGGACCGGACCGGAGACCGGTCACCATATTTTTTAGGACCCGGACCGGCCGGTCCGGGCCACTTTTTGTTCACCCCTAGTGGTAATATGTAAACAATGGAACATATTAGGTGGTAATTCATAGTTTTTCCTTACTGTTACAATGTTTTTCCTTAACAAAAGTTGTGGTATATCGTGAAGTCGCCGTGTTGAGTAACCAAGCGACTTTGGTTTTAAGTTGATGAGTGACTCAGCAACTTCTTTTCCGTCTTACATGGACAAATTATCGATAATATGTTTCAACTTGAACCCGTTTTATTACTTTTCCCGTCTTAGTTAATAGTTTACATTTTCTTTATTTAAACTTTGAATATTGAACTAACATATTTAGATTTGTTACGAAAAAATCTTCCGTAAGTAATTTTTTATTTTAAAGTCGTGTTTATTGAGGAAAATTTTGGTCAAACTCTTACATCGAATACCACCCAAAAGTAAATAGGGCTTACTTTTGAACCAAAATAGGGCTTCGATTGATAAAGTTAGTGCATATCGTAGCTAATTAGCTATCGTGTGTAGTAAAATCATCAACTCGAGTTACTCACAATAGGGAGAAAATCCGCCTGTAAAAAAAATGCCCTTGTAAGTTTGTAACTCTCATTACACCAACAATAAAATGAACTATATACAGTCTGTCATTACCACTAAAATGTGAAATGGGTATTTTGCATAAGATAGGCGTGGCTATTCTTAGACGCACACAAAGATCCAGCAAATGTAGGCCTTCATATAATAACAGACACACATTCAACTAAATACTACACGTGAAAAACTTGGACCTTACTAATATTAGTAAACCAGCAAATTACAGGTCAAAGTACAACTCCTATATATATATGCTAAGAGTATATAAAATCAGAATTTCTCTAATTAATTAAAGATAAGTTTACGAGAGAAATAGAAGAGGAGCAAACCAAGGAGGAAAATCAGCCAAAATGGCGTCGTTGTTGAATCTCTTGGGTTGTTTCTCTGAACCACCAAGCTCCGACAAGTACGTCTGCAATGGCGATGTTTGTACGCTGCGACAGAGAAGACCAGCTGGTGGGAAAAGGGAAAGGTTGAGTCGTCTTTTAACATTTTCCCGCCTCTCACCACGTAAAGCTTGAACGACGTATGTTCAAGGTTGTCCCCGGGTTTACGCTCTTAAGCCTTAATCTAGATGGTATATCAATCTTTTCGAGATTTCTTAGTTGGATCACGGAAGGATTGGTTCCGGCTGAAGAACATGGAGTCGACAATTTGTGTTCTTGCAAGGATTATTATATAGGTAGGCATGAAAGTAGGTGAAAACTGGGTACATCCCGGGCTTCGTAATCTCTGAGAAGCAGAATTGAAAACATGTTATATACTCTTGTATGCTATAAACTTGGTTGTGGGAGTATTGTAGGGGCAATATGCCGTGAGTTGTTTTACATGTATTTTGAGTTGAAATATATAATTTTCATAATAATCTACTTCGTAATACCAAACAATAATAAACAAGAATTTAAAAGAACCAAATACCAACCAATTACCTTTTTCCCACGCAATGGAAGTTTACAAAGCTTTAGCTTGTACGTGTAACTGTTCCCAGACTTCGATCCAAGAGTTGTTTCACAAGCATTTTGAACACACGTTCCAAGAATTTGAATTGTTTTGCGAGTTTATCGGGATCGATGAAGCCCTGATACCATATAATAAAAGAGTTTTGTGAATGTTGGAAATTAAGGACATACCTTATGCGGAAGCGATCGGATCGTTGTGTTCACTAACTGCCCACTACCATATATCGTACCTCCGGCGGCTACTAGAGTCCCGGAATATGTCCACGCCCCAAATTCCAAGTCACTTAGATGGTAGACTAACTAAGAGATTATATGAGTTGTGTATAGATAGGATGGATGAGATAGTTACTCAAACCATCTCTTATTGTCTTATTTATAAGGGTTATTTAATGAGAATACTCCAAACTATTAACGACCTTCTCAAATTACTCCAAAGTACAATTTAACTGACAATATACCCAACTATAACCCTTCTCCTCTTCTAATAGAACTTGTGGAAGGGCAACTTATTTAGCCGGTAAACTCACTCTTCTCCTCCTCCAGACTACCTTCAATCCTCCTCTTATGGTCAAAACGCCATTAAAGCCTCTTCTCAGATTGTGTAACTAGTAAAAACAACTTTAGTGGATCACAAAATTGCTATCTTGTTGATTCACCATCCCCAGGTTTTTGCCCTCTTCTCCATGTCATTCAAATATGCAATAGCCCCAAACACTAATTTTTCAACTTATGTTCTTGTGGCCATCTACATTCAATTTTTCTCTTCGTAAAACAATTCATTGCTGCTATAATCTAGTTTGTCTAAGCTCAACAAAATATGAAGAGTAGCCACTGTGATCAAGCGTTTAAATTCTTTAATGCAGCGATTTCCTTGATTAATCTTGGAAAGGCAAAAAAAGAACAACACACAATCCTAAATCTCACCTCTTAAACAACTATAGGTATAAGGTGACAATTTTCTATTCATACATTAACACTGGTTTCATAAGTTTGGCATGATAATTGACCAATGTCAGTTTTAAGATGATGAGGCAATCTGGAATCAAGATGCCCTTAAAGGAATAATGAAGGAAATTCAATTAATGGGAGATAATCGAAGGGGAATTGAAGGAAAATTAAATAAAACCTAGAAGATGAAAAATAAATTGAGAAAAGAGAGATGAGAATGAAGGAACAGACTTGCAAATGAATGAAGAGGAAGAGATTTAGAGAAGTAAAGTTATGATGGTAAATAAAAAAACACAAATTCTCATTTGTGACGGACACTAACCGTCACAAGCTTAAGACGGATACCATATTCTCTCACAAAATACCCATCAAGGGTGAGTGGAGAGCACATGGGGGTGCTCACCTTGTCCCCTCTACCCATTTCCTCTCACAAAATACCCGTCACAAGATCCGATCCGTCGCAAGCAAGACCTACTGATAAAAAAATACGAGAAGATTTATATGGTTGAAAAAAGTTGCAGATGCATTGTAAATGTAAAGGGAAGGAGATGAAGTTCTAAATAAATATAAAATTGGGTCCCACCGCGTTACCTGCTGTATCAGGTAAAAATGAGGGTAATTCTATTACATGGGATTGGGTGTCTTAGTTTGTAATATTCCTGGTTAATTTAAAGTTGGTAGTATTTTGAGAATGATCATCATAGTTTAGAGTATTGTCATTAAATAACCTTATTTATAATCACCTCACAAAGAGGAGTTACAAATAAAGAGCACCAAAGGGCACCATTAACTCCCATTAAGTTTCACCATAATGTGGTAGATTAATATGGTGATAAATAGGATAATTAACAACCAAATTGAATATGGCCGTTACTAAAAACCTATTAAATACAATACTCCCACTCGGCCACTCAAGCCAAGATAGTATTGTTGCTTGGTCACGAAACCTAAGCAATACTTTTACTTGGTCACAAAACCAAGTCAATTCTCCCACTTGGTCACACAACCAAGTTTATGACAACACAACTCAAAACAAAAACAATCTCTTAAGTTTCATACGGAAAATGGGGTGTGCGACCATAAAGTAACAAAGTAGCATTATATTAAGTTACCATCAAACTAACATAACACTTTCACATTATCAACCCCCCAAATCATTCAAAACATCACCGTTAGCATACAAGTCCCTATATACTATCATAATCATTTAGTTATATACACAATATAACTCCTGGCCACGAAATTATGGTGAAGTTGAACTGATCATTCCTTAAACACTAATAATAATCCATCTCAACTTAACTGCTTTCCTAACATGATCCATTGAACCTTAATTTTTAGGTCCTTAGAATTCATATTAAAGTAGCAACATCAAGAATTAACTTCATATCATAGCTCCAAGTCAAAGGGCATTGAACAAAAGTGGACAACACAGTCCATAGGATCACACAGTGACAAAGTAGGGAATCATTTTTTACTCCTAACGGTCGACTTATAAACACACATAGTATGATATATGTGTCACAACATAGCTCCCACTACGATGGGCATATCACGCTTCTATGTCGTGCGAATCATAAATCTAGATACTACTCAAGTATCTAACCCAAGCCACTAGATTGATATACTCAATATACAACCTGACACTTGTGATTCGGTTCAAAGCTTTAATTCGAAAATAGGGTGTCTTTTCATACTTCGACTACAAAAGTTTCATCTCAGACTTACTAAGGCGACTATATATATAACGAGTCAATATCTTTTCCATACAACTTATGTACAAAGATAATCCTCAACACTCACTAAGTGTTAAGTGACTCAGTCTCATCTTGCCCACTACACAAGTGTCAAGGCGATTACCTGTGTGACTAGGCAATCTATAAGCTTGGTGATATCTTATGTGCCTCATCATGCAACAAAATGCATATGAACATTTCTAAAAGAAACAAAATCCTCATCCCAAAATGTTCATCATCAAACACATCCACAACTCAACAAGATTAAAATTTAAGTTGACTCTTTTGCACAATTAGTTCAACAAATAAACTAATTAAGAACACATCTAAATAAAACGTCAACAATCTTGTTAGTTAATCTTACTTGATGACAACTCTTAGTTCCACACAAGAACTAATCTACTCTTACCAAAAAGGCAGAGTAAAAATTACTTGATTAAGTATCATTGTGCATGTAGTGGATTGATTAAGTAACAAATTACTACTTATTTATCACAAAATTGACGTTCAACCATGTACTAAACAAGGTACACATCAAAATACCAACTACAATATAACTAGAAACAATACTCTAATCGTTTCTTGCACTAGATTATAGGTTTCAACATAAGCACAATATTAATTTTCTTCTAAATACCAATATATCACCAAATAACAAAGAGATACTTATTCTCCTATGTAATTTTGACATAACCACATCAATTCCATCATTCCAACTAAATCATCACACAAATAATTTATGAAACTTGAAATAAATATGGCAGACCGCTAACAGATGGACAATTTTAAGAGATACAAAATTTATCATCTTAATCATTTGAGACAAACTCAATTGATTGATCCATGTATAAGTTTTCTCGAGAAACATGATTCGAGAAAATACTCTTTACATCCATTTGAAATCAAAATCCAAATAGATGACCAAAAGTAGAAGAAAACGGAACAAAACCTACCATTTGAGAACATATCTCAAATTTGTCTTAAACCTTACTACCATAATCCTTTATTGTCACAATATCTATATACTCTCATAATAACATTCGATTTTCATTATTTGGCAAAAAGCTCCCACTTACTAAAAGTGATAGCTCTCACTTACTAAAAGTGGTACAAATGACGAATAGATGGAATAACTCCCATTATCCTTCAATGAGCAAAACTCCATAAGAATCGACCTTATGCTGATCCTTATAACTTGACATACAAGTTAATATTTGTTCCATAGTAGACAAACTCTTATCTTTACCTTGGATCATGGAACTACTCCCACTATTTGAACATGAAGAGAAGTTAAACTATCCTTGGTGGCTCAATGAGTTCACAAATTCTCCCACTCACCATAAGATAGTTTTTGCATTGTAACGAATACAAGGCAAATATCTACTAATCTTCGCCAACACTTAGAAACATATCCATGTGAATAAATATTGTGGGTCGCCTAAACACAAAGTTTGACCAATGTTGAGGCATGAATGACCAATCTATTACCCAAAACTTATTTGGAGCAAGCAAAATTTCCTAAAAACATATTTAAGGAATCCTCCTTTAAACAAAAAAAAAACTTGATCAGCGTCATCCTTCACTCAACCATATCAAGTGATAATGTACAATTCCTCAATTAAAACAACATCTTGTCATAATGTTGGAATCGTAAAATCAACGCACATAAATTTCCTCTTTCGCACTTTGAACATATCAAAGAGTTATTCACAACCAACACATAAACTAAGAGTTCTTATTCTAAGTTCGAAGTTGATTTTCACCTTTATCATAAAATGTTTGAACATATCAAACACTTTACAAAATGACAACATTTAGTGATTTAACTACCCACAAATAAAATAAAAATAGATTGAAATATAAAAGTTAAAAGACAATGAACAAATGAAAAAATATATGTAATCAAGCAGAAGAATAAAAGTACTGCGATGAACATAAATATTATGACCAAACACATAGCCATAACAAACTATTAACAAGAGGTTAAATAAAAAACCGTGATTTTCAATAAACTAATTACTGAAAATAATCATGCACCCTAAGTGCGTATGCGTAGAGAATTAACACATCAAAGTAGCACAAAGCCTATTTGAAACATAATTTAGCATAGCTAAAGGTGAATAATCCATCGACAAAAAATGAATTAAACAAGTACGAGTTATCAAAATTCCCGCTATGTTTCTAAATCCACAAAGGACAAGAATTAACATTAGATGCAAGAAACACACATATAACTTGAACTGATGAGAATAATTTTATCTGGCTCAAAACAAACATGAACCAAATTAATATTATCTCCATATTACTCTCTTGTCGACACTAAGTCAAACATATTAAACAATACCACATATTTGTTCTCAATAGTAAGAAAAAACATAGACCATTAATAATTGTATCGGGAGACATTAGTGCCAAGAGGCACTCTTTCCCGTCTCGATAAGTTTTGAGAGAATTACTAAGGATTGAGTGACTATGAATCAGTAAGAGTTTTGTATTTTTTTCATAATCCCATAATCGGATGACAAACAAATTACCATGAAAAAATTACTCATTACAATAGCCAATACTGTTTTTAAAAGTCACACATAAATAAAACGGGACAATCCACAAATACTCCGGGCTAAGACACATTGTCTTGTACCTTTCGTCAAATTGAAAATTGACTTACATTTAGTCATACGTTACATAAGCTATAAGACATATCTCAACAAACTACTTACTAGGTCCACATACAAAATAACACAATTCTGCATGAATCAAACTTTACTATATTTGAACAAATACAGATAAAAAAAAAACACATATTTTCATTATCCAACCTCAGGTATGTAATAGTGATCACGAGTTCTGAAAACCGTACGTGATTATGTATAAGATACAAAATCTTATCACTTTAATTATCAATGTTCAAACCGCTTTACTATAGTGAACAAATCAGCAAAAAAACATTTGTTGTCACACACAAGTATATGTATGAAGGCACAATTCAAAATTAAATTTACTTAAATCCCTTCATTTATATTGTTCGTTCGAAAATTTCGCTGAGCTCATAATCATCACAAACGCCATAAACGAGAAATTTCAACAATTTAATTTTCTCTTAAGATTAAATGAAACGAATTCATTAACCCTCCAAAAAACCGCTAAACAAATTAGCTACTACCCTTATAAATAACGGCTAAACAAATTAGCACGAATGATAATATCACTTAGATATTAGACAAGCTCTATGCAAAATAAATTTGCACATCTTTAAAAATAATTCAAGCTTGATCATAACACATATGATTGTTTTCATTTGAATTATTGATACACAACTAATATGTATTCAATTCTCAATCACGAAGATTTCCCATCTCTCATGTAAAAACTAATTTTACATAACATATATCACTAAGATATAACGAAGTCTCTTATGTAAAACGAATTTACATCTACAAGAGTACTACGAAGATATAAATCTTCTACCAATTAACGTAAAACAAATTTACGTATTTAATCATGTGATATATCACAAAAATATAAGTACTTTTGTAAGACAAATTTACAATAACTTATTATATCACAAAGATATAAGTCCTTGTATGTAAGTTATAAAATCTCATGAACAATAAATATCACTAAAATATTTACTTTTTGTATGTAATACAAAATTACACAATTTTACAAGATAAAATAAACGAAACGAATTCGTAAGTTCTAACTTTGTGTTCCAAAACAGAAAATAGAGATAATTATTAGTAGCATATATTAAATTGAACACGGAGTCGACTTAAGTATTTCTCATACCCACAAATTTGCTAGCCAAACGGCTCAAAAAAAAATAATGTCACTAAGACATTTAAAATTTACATACAATGATAATTTTACGTTACTTGTAAAATATCACTCAGATATTTACCATTTACACGTAAAATAACTTTTATGAGACATACTCATAAAATATATTGGACGATTTAATAGCTTCAATAAGAAATTAAATTATACATATAAAACTTATTTATATGGTCCAATTATTTTACGCCACGTATTATAAACTTTATGAAACATATTCATAAATAACTTTATAATTAAGATTACAAAAAATGTTTAAATTCATATAAAACATATTCATAAGATAGAAATCATGTAAAACACATTTATATAATCCGCACATTTTTATACATATAAAACACATTTATATATGGTTTATAAGAAAAAAGCGTATGAAATACATTCATATATTCATATAATGACAAAAGTGCTAAACTAATTAGCGTAAGAAGGATTATCACTAAGATAAAAAAAATATTTTATTACATTTTACGGAAAAAAAAACGCAATAAAATTATACTCGTAAGTCGTAACAATAATAATGTCAACAAAACACATTTGTACATCATACTAAAATTAAAAAAGAAATTGGCTAACCAACAAACCACACAGACGAAATGAATAAAGAAAAAAATTGCTTCTTTATTTAGCATACCACTCCATCTTCTCAGCCCTTTCATCTTCCCTCCGTCAATTAAACCCACATTATTAATTATCAACTTACCAGTTTCACGGTAGCATGGATTTGGACGTTACTTCACAAAGAAGACGACCATGGCTACTATTGGCTGAGATACATCCATCTCTACACAGGAGAATATCGGTTAGTACTTCCCAAATCCGACTTGTCAAGGATTAAATTATTAGCACCGAAGCGGATGAATCACCATAGCAATTGATACATCGGTATGATAAAAAAAAAACGTGACATCGGAGCACGGTTAACCTGCTTGTTGAGTTTATCGATCCAATACTTAAGAGGGGGAGGGGGTGAATTAAGTATCCTTCTTTAAAACTATCGATTTTAAACCAGTACACAGGCGAAATTAAACAGTTCAGCAAACTGTTTAAAACAATGAATATTGTGCAGTACTGTTTCAGATCGATATGAGACTAAATGAATACGAGAAAATGAAATAACGATCAAACGAAAAATAGTAACACAGCGATTTTTAAGTGGTTCGACCTACTCTCTAAAGGTCTACGTCCACTATCCCTCTTATTAATATTTTCTTTATAAATCAATCACGATTACAAAGAAAATCCCCACGATCAACCCGATCGTGCGACTCGAGTACAAACCCGTACCCCAAATATCTCTCTCACACAAATAGAAAATTACAACTCTTTGTCTCCTTATAAGGTTCACAAGATAGAACAATGGAGAACAATACAACCTAAGAGAAGAGTTGACCAAGAGCACCTTGATATATTAAACCAAGAAAATTAACAAGTTTTTTCAAAGAATTTTCCAAGAAAAATAAAAGCTTAAAACTTGCTTAATCAAACGTAAGATTTCTGGCTGCTCAAAGTAGTTTTTACTGAAGAAGTAATTTTACTTAAATAAGAAAAATATCTTTAGAGTTTTACAAACCAAGGAAACTATATTTTAGAAGATATAATATCTCTACAATATCTTTCCTAAAAACAAAAAGATAACTTTTCCAAATAAACAATATTTTTCATACTTCTTTTCCAAATAAACAGAAGGAATATTTTTCATACTTCTTTCATACGTAAAACCAACTCAGAAAAGATCTTTTAGAAATTTATTCAAAATACTTTGAGAAACAAAGAACTCAGCGATTTAACATATCAAGAGTTAGACTTGATTTAAACAGTTTGTGCAACTGTTTAAATCAACTCTAACGACTTATGCTCAAGGTCAACCATCCTTACACCATTAGACACAAAACTGAACGTCGGCTCTCAAATCTTCAATTCTTTGACGTCATTCTTGTATCCTGCAAACAGTCCTAAACATACACAATGCAATCACACGCGTTAATAGCTGAGGACTTGTCATCATCAATAACCATAATGCAACAAATTCCCCCTTTGATGATGGCAAGTCCATGTTGACAAATATTCCCCCTCAAAACAAGAACATCAAGATTAGTAAGACAATAATAATCATGACTATTGATAGAAATAGGAAACAGTCTAAGATCAGCATAGTTGAAATGAACCTTTAGTTTTTCGAAACGCTAAGAGAAAACTTCATAGTTAAAAGTCTAAAGATTAGTAGCTACTAGGTACGAGATCCACCACTATTTCCCCCTCTTGACATCATCAAAAAGAGAAAGAGAGTCAAAATAGTCAACGCACACCCATTGTCACAAAGACAAGGAAATAGCTACCAACACACAGTCCGCATAGACATCATAATAACTAGTTCAAAACAACCAACGAGAGCATCATATACAAACACATCCACAAAAAAGAAAAGGCAATATATGGGTTAGGCTGATTTAAAGGGATAGGTCGAGGTAGGGCAAATTATGAAGGGTAAGGGAGGGTTTATGTTAATGTGATTAGGTTAGAATTGACTTTGAATATGAGTATAAAGATTACATGAGATATCTAAACTTCGTGAAATAATTTTGTAGCAAAAGATCAAGATATATGCATATGGAGTTTTGAAGATCATGAAAACCGTAGGAGATTTAAAATCAATGAGGAATTAACTAAATCATCACATAGTGCTCTTATTCCTCCTTCTTCTTCTTCTTTTTTTTTTTTTTTTTTTTCGTTCTTCCTTTTTTTTCTTCGCCTTTCTTCACTTTGTTTTTTTTTTTCATTACTTTTTTTCCTTCCTTTTTTTTCATCATTTTTTTTAGCACTCTCTCATTTCTCATAAGAACTTATAATGTAATGAGAATTTCCATAAAAAGTTATAGCATCATCAAAAATCCCCGATGAAAGTGCAAGATGAAAGCATGTGCAAATATCATTATCGTATTAAAAATGGCACGAATAAAAGAAACTCAAGTGCAATATACTCAAACCAAAATCAATTAGGTGAAGGTATAAATTAGTTTTGGGTTGTAGGTTAAATGGTTAGATAAATTGATTTAGTGCTTCCTATCTATTGTAGATAGGTTTTGGTAAAACAAGGTTTGGGTTCTGGGTTCTTAATTTAACAGTGCAGAAGACTGTTCAATTTTGGTTTGGTAAGTTCTGGGTTGTTTTGGCTTATCTTTGGGTTATTTGGATTTTGCCTTTATTTGAGAACAAATGGATATGCAAGTTAAGTACAAACACCGAATTGTCAAACCCGTTACTAGTCTATGAGAGGAGGACCAGACTAGGCAAACTACAACCATGTTCCATAACTAATGGAGAATTACCAACTTAATGACACAACAACTCTTTTTCTAGTCACTCATAGAGGAAAGTTTTAGTGGATCATTAACTACGAGCTACAGTTTAATAGACCAAATTCCAATCAGATTTTCTCAAATTGTTCCCTTGCTAAAGATTTAGTAAAAAGCCGGATAACTGATCTTCGATTTTACAAAATTTTAAGCAAATGTTCCCTTTTTCTTCCATGTCACGAAAAACGTTTATCATAGAATATTGACAGGATTTTATGAAATATTAATTGTACTCATGTTATCACAAAGAATATGCACACAAATAATAATCATACCGTAATCCCGTAACATTTGTCTTACTCATTTGGTTCATATGACGGAACGATCTTTTGGTCGTGGTTCCAAGTGCCATACTTTGCTCCGTACACATTGATTTAGCTTCTGTTATTTAATCCCTCTGAACTGTCGGATTTATGATTGAACAGTGTTCTTGACTGTTCTGTTCCCCCTGAACTTGAGATGACTTTAATCAGAACAGTTCAGTGAACTGTTTGAAATGCTTCTGTTTTACTCATCAAGTCCTCGTAGGTTCTCTCTAGTTCTTCTCATCATCCTTTCTTGAAGTGTGAATAAACTTGAAACATCTTACCAATTCATGTATCACACCTCAACTTTGTAGGCTCTATGTGAGAGGTCAAAAACATCGTCTCATATGCACCTTGAGCAACGAAAGCTATTTTGATCAATGCATGTTGCTCCCTCTCACTTTAGCCTGCAAAACAGATTATACTTTGGACTTGGGTACCCAAATTAACTTGGGTCCCTTTTGGTTAGTCCCTTGTGCTAATAAGTCCTTTCGAATCCACATTTTCTTGACAATCTTACAATTTTGTTCCAAGTAACCTAACCGCCTCTTACAAGCATTAAATATGTGTCCTGTTTTCCCACAAAATTTGCACAAAGTATACTCAGGTAGGCCGACATACTTACGTTTACGAAAGTCACGTTCTACAGGTTTAGGCTTTCTGAAATAGACATTACTGGAAACATTCTGAATTGAACAGTTCGGTGATCTGTTTACTTTCTGTTCAGGAACCCAAACTGTATGATATTGAGGATCATCTAGCTTGAAGTTAGAACAAGATTCATACCCTAATCCTAACTTCTTAGTATTACTGGATTGATTAACTAGGAAGTCAAGAACGGTATTACTTCCTTCCCATTTAGCGGTGACATTCCTAGCATTTCTTAGGTCGACTTCAAGGTTATCGATTTTTCGAAGAAGTCTCTTGTTCTTGTCAAGAAGATTATCATAGTCAATATTTAGTCTATCAAATTTATCATTGAAATCAGAATAGGTAGTCGTTCCTTTAGCATGCATACCTTTTATTTTATCTAATTCATCAGTTAAAGCTTGCATCTTATTGACAAGTAACTCGTTCTCATTAGTAAGCTCAGAATAAACAGTCTGATCAACTGTTTGTTTTCCTATATGTTTCAGATCACGTTTCAGTTTTATGTTTTCCTCCGCTATACTTTCAATTTCAGTTTGCATTTCTTCCAGACGTCTATTTTGGTCATAACAAGTGTCTAGGGTCTCATCAAGTAACCTAATTATTTTTTCTTTAGACAAAGATCTAACCTGAATCTTAAGTTTAGAGAGACCTACCTCATCGTCAGATTCACTGTCGGAATTATCAGTATGGGCCATGAGACATCTAAGATCATCTTTGTGTACCTTCTTGTGTAGCACGGGTTTATATGTGGAGCGCATACATAATTTTTCTTCCTTTTCTTCCTTAGGTGGTTCATCGTCCTCTGATTCGGACTCACCCCACACAGCAGAAATCATAGCACGTTTGTACTCCTGCTTAGACTTCTCACGTTTATCTCGAGATTTTACTTCTTCCCACTTGGGACAATTTCGGATCTGATGATCACGATCTCCACATTTAAAACATCACATTCTAGACATAGAACGAGATGTTGAAGATGAGAATGACGAAGGAACAGATTTATTTTGATGAGAAATTTTCGAACTTTCCTTGGTTTTGTTTTCTGATTATTTTTGCAATACGTTTGGATAACAACGCAACCTCCTCGTCAAGATCACTTTCATTGTCACTTGAGAAGGCGTTCAAAGCTAACCCCTTAGCCTTGGGTATCTCTTCGGCATCATCAAGAGCAATTTCGTGTGCCATAAGAGAACCCATTAGGGCTTCATAGGTAAGAGTGGTTAAGTCCCTGCCTTCTTCAATAGCAGTGACCTTGGCTAGCCATCTCTTGGTTAAGCTTCTTAAAATTTTACGGACAATATCCTCAGTTTGAAAAGAGCGACCAAGATTTGAAAGTTCATTAGTTATGCTTGAAAATCGGGAAGACATGCTTTTAATTGACTCATCGTTTTGCATTTTGAAGGCTTCGTATTTTTGCATTAGAAGATCAATACGAAGTTTCTTCACTTGCAATGTTCCCTCGTTGGCTAACTCGAGAGTATCCCAAATTTGCTTAGCCGTCTTACAACCAGCAATACGGCCAGCCTCTTCATTTATCAGGCCAGATTGTAGAAGGGATATTGCTCGAGAGTTCTTTTCTGCCTTCTTATAGTCATCGGCAGTGTAGGCCGCTCTTGCTTTAGGACTTTCAACACCATTTTTATCGGTGGTCGTAATAACAAGAGGGCCATTTTCAATGATTGCCCAACACTCGTAATCAGTTCCTTGAATGAAATTCATCATTCTATTTTTCCACCAGCCATAGTCCGTGCCATCGAAGACAGGACATTTGACGGAACTGGAATTCATTTAAAAATAAAAGAAGGAAAAATAAACTCAAAAGTTTCAAACTCTTTGCGGTAAAGCAATCAAGAGCACGAGGCTCTGATACCAATTGTTGAGTTTATCGATCCAATACTTAAGAGGGGGAGGGGGTGAATTAAGTATCCTTCTTTAAAACTATCGATTTTAAACCAGTACACAGGCGAAATTAAACAGTTCAGCAAACTGTTTAAAACAATGAATATTGTGCAGTACTGTTTCAGATCGATATGAGACTAAATGAATACGAGAAAATGAAATAACGATCAAACGAAAAATAGTAACACAGCGATTTTTGAGTGGTTCGACCTACTCTCTAAAGGTCTACGTCCACTATCCCTCTTATTAATATTTTCTTTATAAATCAATCCCGATTACAAAGAAAATCCCCACGATCAACCCGATCGTGCGACTCGAGTACAAACCCGTACCCCAAATCTCTCTCTCACACAAATAGAAAATTACAACTCTTTGTCTCCTTATAAGGTTCACAAGATAGAACAATGGAGAACAATACAACCTAAGAGAAGAGTTGACCAAGAGCACCTTGATATATTAAACCAAGAAAATTAACAAGTTTTTTCAAAGAATTTTCCAAGAAAAATAAAAGCTTAAAACTTGCTTAATCAAACGTAAGATTTCTGGCTGCTCAAAGTAGTTTTTACTGAAGAAGTAATTTTACTTAAATAAGAAAAATATCTTTAGAGTTTTACAAACCAAGGAAACTATATTTTAGAAGATATAATATCTCTACAATATCTTTCCTAAAAACAAAAAGATAACTTTTCCAAATAAACAATATTTTTCATACTTCTTTTCCAAATAAACAGAAGGAATATTTTTCATACTTCTTTCATACGTAAAACCAACTCAGAAAAGATCTTTTAGAAATTTATTCAAAATACTTTGAGAAACAAAGAACTCAGCGATTTAACATATCAAGAGTTAGACTTGATTTAAACAGTTTGTGCAACTGTTTAAATCAACTCTAACGACTTATGCTCAAGGTCAATCATCCTTACACCATTAGACACAAAACTGAACGTCGGCTCTCAAATCTTCAATTCTTTGACGTCATTCTTGTATCCTGCAAACAGTCCTAAACATACACAATGCAATCACACGCGTTAATAGCTGAGGACTTGTCATCATCAATAACCATAATGCAACAAATTCCCCCTTTGATGATGGCAAGTCCATGTTGACAAATATTCCCCCTCAAAACAAGAACATCAAGATTAGTAAGACAATAATAATCATGACTATTGATAGAAATAGGAAACAGTCTAAGATCAGCATAGTTGAAATGAACCTTTAGTTTTTCGAAACGCTAAGAGAAAACTTCATAGTTAAAAGTCTAAAGATTAGTAGCTACTAGGTACGAGATCCACCACTATTTCCCCCTCTTGACATCATCAAAAAGAGAAAGAGAGTCAAAATAGTCAACGCACACCCATTGTCACAAAGACAAGGAAATAGCTACCGACACACAGTCCGCATAGACATCATAATAACTAGTTCAAAACAACCAACGAGAGCATCATATACAAACACATCCACAAAAAAGAAAAGGCAATATATGGGTTAGGCTGATTTAAAGGGATAGGTCGAGGTAGGGCAAATTATGAAGGGTAAGGGAGGGTTTATGTTAATGTGATTAGGTTAGAATTGACTTTGAATATGAGTATAAAGATTACATGAGATATCTAAACTTCGTGAAATAATTTTGTAGCAAAAGATCAAGATATATGCATATGGAGTTTTGAAGATCATGAAAACCGTAGGAGATTTGAAATCAATGAGGAATTAACTAAATCATCACATAGTGCTCTTATTCCTCCTTCTTCTTCTTCTTTTTTTTTTTTTTTTTTTTTCGTTCTTCCTTTTTTTTCTTCGCCTTTCTTCACTTTGTTTTTTTTTTTCATTACTTTTTTTCCTTCCTTTTTTTTCATCATTTTTTTTAGCACTCTCTCATTTCTCATAAGAACTTATAATGTAATGAGAATTTCCATAAAAAGTTATAGCATCATCAAAAATCCCCGATGAAAGTGCAAGATGAAAGCATGTGCAAATATCATTATCGTATTAAAAATGGCACGAATAAAAGAAACTCAAGTGCAATATACTCAAACCAAAATCAATTAGGTGAAGGTATAAATTAGTTTTGGGTTGTAGGTTAAATGGTTAGATAAATTGATTTAGTGCTTCCTATCTATTGTAGATAGGTTTTGGTAAAACAAGGTTTGGGTTCTGGGTTCTTAATTTAACAGTGCAGAAGACTGTTCAATTTTGGTTTGGTAAGTTCTGGGTTGTTTTGGCTTATCTTTGGGTTATTTTGATTTTGCCTTTATTTGAGAACAAATGGATATGCAAGTTAAGTACAAACACCGAATTGTCAAACCCGTTACTAGTCTATGAGAGGAGGACCAGACTAGGCAAACTACAACCATGTTCCATAACTAATGGAGAATTACCAACTTAATGACACAACAACTCTTTTTCTAGTCACTCATAGAGGAAAGTTTTAGTGGATCATTAACTACGAGCTACAGTTTAATAGACCAAATTCCAATCAGATTTTCTCAAATTGTTCCCTTGCTAAAGATTTAGTAAAAAGCCGGATAACTGATCTTCGATTTTACAAAATTTTAAGCAAATGTTCCCTTTTTCTTCCATGTCACGAAAAACGTTTATCATAGAATATTGACAGGATTTTATGAAATATTAATTGTACTCATGTTATCACAAAGAATATGCACACAAATAATAATCATACCGTAATCCCGTAACATTTGTCTTACTCATTTGGTTCATATGACGGAACGATCTTTTGGTCGTGGTTCCAAGTGCCATACTTTGCTCCGTACACATTGATTTAGCTTCTGTTATTTAATCCCTCTGAACTGTCGGATTTATGATTGAACAGTGTTCTTGACTGTTCTGTTCCCCCTGAACTTGAGATGACTTTAATCAGAACAGTTCAGTGAACTGTTTGAAATGCTTCTGTTTTACTCATCAAGTCCTCGTAGGTTCTCTCTAGTTCTTCTCATCATCCTTTCTTGAAGTGTGAATAAACTTGAAACATCTTACCAATTCATGTATCACACCTCAACTTTGTAGGCTCTATGTGAGAGGTCAAAAACATCGTCTCATATGCACCTTGAGCAACGAAAGCTATTTTGATCAATGCATGTTGCTCCCTCTCACTTTAGCCTGCAAAACAGATTATACTTTGGACTTGGGTACCCAAATTAACTTGGGTCCCTTTTGGTTAGTCCCTTGTGCTAATAAGTCCTTTCGAATCCACATTTTCTTGACAATCTTACAATTTTGTTCCAAGTAACCTAACCGCTTCTTACAAGCATTAAATATGTGTCTTGTTTTCCCACAAAATTTGCACAAAGTATACTCAGGTAGGCCGACATACTTACGTTTACGAAAGTCACGTTCTACAGGTTTAGGCTTTCTGAAATAGACATTACTGGAAACATTCTGAATTGAACAGTTCGGTGATCTGTTTACTTTCTGTTCAGGAACCCAAACTGTATGATATTGAGGATCATCTAGCTTGAAGTTAGAACAAGATTCATACCCTAATCCTAACTTCTTAGTATTACTGGATTGATTAACTAGGAAGTCAAGAACGGTATTACTTCCTTCCCATTTAGCGGTGACATTCCTAGCATTTCTTAGGTCGACTTCAAGGTTATCGATTTTTCGAAGAAGTCTCTTGTTCTTGTCAAGAAGATTATCATAGTCAATATTTAGTCTATCAAATTTATCATTGAAATCAGAATAGGTAGTCGTTCCTTTAGCATGCATACCTTTTATTTTATCTAATTCATCAGTTAAAGCTTGCATCTTATTGACAAGTAACTCGTTCTCATTAGTAAGCTCAGAGTAAACAGTCTGATCAACTGTTTGTTTTCCTATATGTTTCAGATCACGTTTCAGTTTTATGTTTTCCTCCGCTATACTTTCAATTTCAGTTTGCATTTCTTCCAGACGTCTATTTTGGTCATAACAAGTGTCTAGGGTCTCATCAAGTAACCTAATTATTTTTTCTTTAGACAAAGATCTAACCTGAATCTTAAGTTTAGAGAGACCTACCTCATCGTCAGATTCACTGTCGGAATTATCAGTATGGGCCATGAGACATCTAAGATCATCTTTGTGTACCTTCTTGTGTAGCACGGGTTTATATGTGGAGCGCATACATAATTTTTCTTCCTTTTCTTCCTTAGGTGGTTCATCGTCCTCTGATTCGGACTCACCCCACACAGCAGAAATCATAGCACGTTTGTACTCCTGCTTAGACTTCTCACGTTTATCTCGAGATTTTACTTCTTCCCACTTGGGACAATTTCGGATCTGATGATCACGATCTCCACATTTAAAACATCTCATTCTAGACATAGAACGAGATGATGAAGATGAGAATAACGAAGGAACAGATTTATTTGATGAGAAATTTTCGAACTTTCCTTGGTTTTGTTTTCTGATTATTTTTGCAATACGTTTGGACAACAACGCAACCTCCTCCTCAAGATCACTTTCATTGTCACTTGAGAAGGCGTTCAAAGCTAACCCCTTAGCCTTGGGTTTCTCTTCGGCATCATCAAGAGCAATTTCGTGTGCCATAAGAGAACCCATTAGGGCTTCATAGGTAAGAGTGGTTAAGTCCCTGCCTTCTTCAATAGCAGTGACCTTGGCTAGCCATCTCTTGGTTAAGCTTCTTAAAATTTTACGGACAATATCCTCAGTTTGAAAAGAGCGACCAAGATTTGAAAGTTCATTAGTTATGCTTGAAAATCGGGAAGACATGCTTTTAATTGACTCATCGTTTTGCATTTTGAAGGCCTCGTATTTTTGCATTAGAAGATCAATACGAAGTTTCTTCACTTGCAATGTTCCCTCGTGGGCTAACTCGAGAGTATCCCAAATTTGCTTAGCCGTCTTACAACCAGCAATACGGCCAGCCTCTTCATTTATCAAGCCAGATAGTAAAAGGGATATTGCTCGAGAGTTCTTTTCTGCCTTCTTATAGTCATCGGCAGTGTAGGCCGCTCTTGCTTTAGGACTTTCAACACCATTTTTATCGGTGGTCGTAATAACAAGAGGGCCATTTTCAATGATTGCCCAACACTCGTAATCAGTTCCTTGAATGAAATTCATCATTCTATTTTTCCACCAGCCATAGTCCGTGCCATCGAAGACAGGACATTTGACGGAACTGGAATTCATTTAAAAATAAAAGAAGGAAAAATAAACTCAAAAGTTTCAAACTCTTTGCGGTAAAGCAATCAAGAGCACGAGGCTCTGATACCAATTGTTGAGTTTATCGATCCAATACTTAAGAGGGGGAGGGGGTGAATTAAGTATCCTTCTTTAAAACTATCGATTTTAAACCAGTACACAGGCGAAATTAAACAGTTCAGCAAACTGTTTAAAACAATGAATATTGTGCAGTACTGTTTCAGATCGATATGAGACTAAATGAATACGAGAAAATGAAATAACGATCAAACGAAAAATAGTAACACAGCGATTTTTAAGTGGTTCGACCTACTCTCTAAAGGTCTACGTCCACTATCCCTCTTATTAATATTTTCTTTATAAATCAATCACGATTACAAAGAAAATCCCCACGATCAACCCGATCGTGCGACTCGAGTACAAACCCGTACCCCAAATATCTCTCTCACACAAATAGAAAATTACAACTCTTTGTCTCCTTATAAGGTTCACAAGATAGAACAATGGAGAACAATACAACCTAAGAGAAGAGTTGACCAAGAGCACCTTGATATATTAAACCAAGAAAATTAACAAGTTTTTTCAAAGAATTTTCCAAGAAAAATAAAAGCTTAAAACTTGCTTAATCAAACGTAAGATTTCTGGCTGCTCAAAGTAGTTTTTACTGAAGAAGTAATTTTACTTAAATAAGAAAAATATCTTTAGAGTTTTACAAACCAAGGAAACTATATTTTAGAAGATATAATATCTCTACAATATCTTTCCTAAAAACAAAAAGATAACTTTTCCAAATAAACAATATTTTTCATACTTCTTTTCCAAATAAACAGAAGGAATATTTTTCATACTTCTTTCATACGTAAAACCAACTCAGAAAAGATCTTTTAGAAATTTATTCAAAATACTTTGAGAAACAAAGAACTCAGCGATTTAACATATCAAGAGTTAGACTTGATTTAAACAGTTTGTGCAACTGTTTAAATCAACTCTAACGACTTATGCTCAAGGTCAACCATCCTTACACCATTAGACACAAAACTGAACGTCGGCTCTCAAATCTTCAATTATTTGACGTCATTCTTGTATCCTGCAAACAGTCCTAAACATACACAATGCAATCACACGCGTTAATAGCTGAGGACTTGTCATCATCAATAACCATAATGCAACAAATTCCCCCTTTGATGATGGCAAGTCCATGTTGACAAATATTCCCCCTCAAAACAAGAACATCAAGATTAGTAAGACAATAATAATCATGACTATTGATAAAAATAGGAAACAGTCTAAGATCAGCATAGTTGAAATGAACCTTTAGTTTTTCGAAACGCTAAGAGAAAACTTCATAGTTAAAAGTCTAAAGATTAGTAGCTACTAGGTACGAGATCCACCACTATTTCCCCCTCTTGACATCATCAAAAAGAGAAAGCGAGTCAAAATAGTCAACGCACACCCATTGCCACAGAGATAAGAAAGTAGCTACCGACACACAGTCCACATAGACATCATAATAACTAGTTCAAAACAATCGACGAAAGCACCATATACAAACACATCAACAAAAAAGAATAGGCAATAAGGGTTAGGTTGATTTAAAGGAATAGGTCGAGGGAGGGCAAGTTATGAAGGGTAAGGGAGGGTTTATGTTAATGTGATTAGGTTAGAATCGACTTTGACTACGAGTATAAAGATTACATGCGATATCTAAACTTCGTGAAAGAATTGTGTAGCAA
Organism: Heliosperma pusillum; assembly: GCA_022085475.1. Classification (NCBI taxonomy): domain Eukaryota; kingdom Viridiplantae; phylum Streptophyta; class Magnoliopsida; order Caryophyllales; family Caryophyllaceae; genus Heliosperma; species Heliosperma pusillum. The sequence continues at coordinate 1,228 of JAIUZE010021114.1, read as the reverse complement.
AAGATCAAGATAGATGCATATGGAGTTTTGAAGAACATGAAAACTTAGGGGATTTGAAATTAATGAGAAATTAAATCATTACATAGTGCTCATAATTCTTCTTTCTTTTTTTTTTCGTTCTTTCCTTTTTTTCGTCTTTCTTCACTTTTTTTTTCATCACTTTTTTTTCTTTTCGTTCTTCCTTTTTTTTCGCCTTTCTTCACTTTGTTTTTTTTTCATCATTTTTTTTAGCACCCTCTCATTTCTCATAAGAATTTATATTGTAATGATAATCTCCATAAAAAGTTATAGCATCATCAAAAATCCCCGATGAAAGTGCAAGATGAAAACATGTGCAAATATCATTATCATATTAAAAATGGCATGAAGAAAAGAAACTCAAGTGCAATATACTCAAACCAAAATCAATTAGGTGAAGGTATAAATTAGTTTTGGGTTGTAGGTTAAAATGGGTAGTCAAATTGATTTGGTGCTTCCTATCTATTGTGGATAGGTTTTGGTAAAACAAGGTTTGGGTTTTACGTTCTCAACTGAACAGTGTAGAGGACTGTCCAACTTCGGTTTGGTAAGTTCTGGGTTGTTTTGGCTTATATTTGGGTTATTTGGATTTTGCCTTTATTTGAGAACAAATGGATATGCAAGTTAAGTACAAACACCGAATTGTCAAACTCGTTACTAGTCTATGAGCAGAGGACCAGACTAGGCAATACAACCATGTTCCATAACTAATGGAGAATTACCAACTTAATGACACAACAACTCTTTTTCTAGTCACTCATAGAGGAAAATTTTAGTGGATCATTAACTACGAGCTACAGTTTAATAGACCAAATTCCAATCAGATTTTCTCAAATTGTTCCTTAGCTAAAGGTTTAGTAAAAAGTCGGATAACTGACCTTCAATTTTACAAAATTTTAAGCAAATGTTCCCTTTTTCTACCATGTCACGAAAAAAGTTTGTCATAGAATGTTGCACAGGATTTTATGAAGTATTAATTGCACCCATGATATCACAAAGAATAGGCACACAATTAATAATCATACCGTAATCCCATAATTGTTGGCTTATCCATTTGGTTCATATGACGAAACGATCTTTTGGTCGTGGTTCCAAGTGCCATACTTTGCTCTTGTTCAAATTGATTTAGCTCGTCTTATTTAATCCCTTTGAATTGTCGGATGTCTGATTGAACAATGTCTTTGTCTGTTCTATTCCCCCTGAACTTGAG